>JAQHUG010000071.1:5410786-5432967 GCA_028555095.1 Dicrostonyx torquatus | reverse complement strand
AACTACCTACCTCAAGACTCAGCGATACCACTTTTGGGTATATATCCAAAGGATGCTCAATTGTACCACAAAGACATGTGCTCAACTATGTTCATAGCAGCATTGTTTGTCATATCCAGAAACTGGAAAAAACCTAAATACCCCTCGACCAAAGAATGGATAAAGAAAACGTGATACATTTACACACTGGGGTACTACAGAGCAGAAAATAGTAATGACATCTTGAAATTTGCAGGCAAATGGATGGAGCTAGAAAATAACATACTGAGTGATGTAACCCAGACCCAGAAAATCAAATACATGTGCTAACTCATAAGTGGCTTTTAGACATAAAACAAAGAAAATAATTCACAACACCAGAGAACCTAGACAACAATGAAAACCCTAAAAGAGATATACATGGATCCAAACTACATGGGATGTAGAAAAAGATAAGATCTCCTGAGTAAATTGCGAGCATGGAGACCATGGGAAAAGGTAGAAGGGGAGGGGAGGGAAGAAAAATATATCACTCAAAAAGAAATTCAAATAATTAAATAATCTAAATCATTTTAAATGTGACCTCCATTGTCATCATCTTTCCTATCCACAACTGCTATATATGTATAAATATATATATATACATATATTTTAATTTTTTTATTGTTCTTTTTAACAGTCTCAAGAGATGGTATGTCTAAGACTCAAGTTTGAAAATCTGCCCTGAGAGTGGTATATCCCAAAATTCTCTAACAGGGAGACTATGTGTTTGGAGATGTATCTCAAAGACCACATTAACCTTTAATAGAAATATCTATATCTACTGGTAAAATCAAACAAAACTCTACAGTGGACAGGGGTACATTTGCAGTGTGTAAAGTACTTGCCTTGCTGTAAGTGTGAAATCTATGTCATATTTCCTGTACTCACATAAAATGCTAGGCACACAGCATGCATTGGACCTTCAGCAGTAGGAAAGTGAAAATAACAGATTCCTGGAAATCTTTACCCAAACTTTCTAAATCAATGAGCTTTGGTCTCACAGAGAAACTCTGTCTCAAAAGCCAAGGTGGAAAACAATTACAAGACCCTTGATATTGACTTCTGGCCTGTACATGCGTACACAGCCCACAAATATGTACTCACACATTCAATTACAAAGGATACCCATTATAAATACTATTTTTATGCAGAAAGGTTAAAACCCTTTTACTTTTCTTGATTTACACTTAGCTTCCTGGGTATTTGACTTAAGGCTTAGCATGAGTTACTGTATACAACTTGTAAAAAAATTGGAGATACCTTAATATCTAGTATTTGTCATCATAAAATAGTTTTCTGCAGTTGTGTTTTGATCGATTTTTTCTTACAATCCCTGTAGAGCTAAAGAAATATTGACAAACAAAAGACCCCAATTATATCCTCTATTGAAAGTAAAGTAGAGAGTGTGCTTTAGACAGGATGTAATCGTTTGTTTTGTTACACAAAACCTTTAGGGACACAGAGAAGCAATGTAAAAGGTTAGAGACAAACACTGTCCCAAACAGGAGAACAGAAGAAAACCTGCTGAGAATGACAACACATCCTCACTATTCTAGGGAGAAAGAAAAACGTATCTCAGGTTTTCTCCCCTCGTAGGGTCTAACCCTGAAGCTCTGAAAAGTAGAGCAATCAAGAAATAAACAAGGAGAAAGCAAATGTGGATTAGTCACCTGTACATTGGCCTGACTGTGGGAAACAACAGAGAGCCCCTCAAAGAAGCTGGCTGACTGGGCTGAGTCAGAAGAACAAAAGAAAAATGCATCTTTCCAAAAGAGAAAATAATATTAAGCTTTTGGTGCAAGAAATTGCCAACTCATTTGACATGCTATGCAATTTCAATAATCAGTATATGTACATACATAAATCCCCATATATATGCACATGTATAAGCATTATATGTGTATATATTCATATATTCACCTAATATATACAATGGAGTATACAAAAACATCCACACATACACACACATAACCCCACACACAAACACACCACAGACACGTAACACACACACAAGATTTCTGCAGTGATTTACACCCATCTCATAGTTTTTCACTGAGACTGGCTTTATAATATTAAATGTTTTAAAGCATTGAGAGATTTATAATTATCCAAAGCTAACCTACCAGGAATTTTTTGGACTTAGGAAAACAGTTCATAACCGCACAGCCATATGATAGCCTTGGCACTTTAAAGTACACTTTGAAGTGGGTTGTGACTAGGAAATAACAACAAAAGGATGCAGTTGAAAACATCTTCTCTTAACCCTATATGGAGGTGCAGGTCTATAATGCCAGCACAAAAACAGATGCAGGAAGATTGAGAGTTCAAGGGTGGTTAAGCATATGTAAGAGACCACATCTCATATAAATTAAATATATTCCTTTTCCCCTCACTGATTATGAACCTGAGGTTGAAAAGATGCCTTACTAGATATTTTGGAAGGAAGGCTTACTCTACAAGGTCCCAAGAGTACGATATTAACACCCTATATTTATTTTACTAATATTGTTCATCTACACAATGTCAAAAAGTATCCTAGAACCAATAAAATTCATTATATTTTTCTTCAGAAAAATATAATTTTTCTTCAAGGCAATTGAGGCAATTCCATGAAACTTGGAGCTAAGAAGTAGATTTAATTCCAAAGAGATGGGAGTGTAAAAATAAGGTCTTACAATGCAGTTCAATATAACCTAGAAGTCCCTCTCACCCTGCCTCAGCCTCCCAAATGCTGGGACTATGCAGAAGTGTGCCATTATTCATAGCTGAGCAGTCGTACTTCTGAATTTATTTTGGAAAAAGCGATGAATGACTCACTGTGGTTTTTCTCACTGTTGTATAGAAACTCCCTTTCTTTGAAATGTCACATGAGCCTTAGGTTCTCTGCTGGGTCAGCCAGAGCAGTGACTGTTTTCCGTCATTTCTAATCTACGACTATGGGACTGTTTTCTATCATTTATAATCTATGACCATGTGGTCTCTAGCACTAGGATAGTTACTAGATATTTGGGGTTATGTCACCTTTAAAATATGTCCAGTTTAGATTTGGATGTATTAAAATGGTAAATCATACATAAAATTTCAGGTTTAGATTTATTTTTTATTTCAAAAAGTAAAAATATTTTATAATATTTTTTGACTGACTGTAAAATTAAAAGAGAAACTACCAAGGCCTCAAAGCCTTGGTTATCACCAACCATAACCATAGGCCGTACTCAGGTGGGAATGAATTTGGGTTCTTGCACCTACAAATGGTAGAGAGGGAGATGAAATGTAGAGATACATAGGTAATCCTTACAGGAGCATCCTGTCAAGCACAACATAAAGAGCTAGGAGTTGGCAGAGACTTTAGAGATTGTGCTGCAAAAGGCTTAAACTTTCCAATGTAGGCTCTTCATGCAAATCAGGCATTCAGGAATGTCCTACCCTAACTGAGCAGAGTTACAAAGCAGTTCACTGACGGCTTTGATTACAAGAGAAAGACAAATCTGTAGAAAATGGTTGCTATTGCATTTCTTAATCTGACTGAGTCTGTGTGCCCTGGGTCCCCATTGGGCTCCTCTCTGACTGGCTATGAGGGCAGAAGACAGGTATGATCCCTGTGGGGTCCCTCTCTAGAATCAGAACTTTCTAACTTGCTTGCTGGGTGGTTCCCACTTTCTCAAGACTACTAATTTGATAGAGGGGCGATACCACTGGCAGTCAATGTCCTTATATTCACCACTCAAGAGCCTCTCTTTGCTTTGCCACCAGCAGCAGTTTCTGTGTTATCCATTGCCAAACCATCCATATAGAGATATCAACCAGCAAATTGGAGGATGTAACTCTCATAAAAATTACATTATATACTGAGTGTGGTAGTACACATCTGTAATGCCAACACTTGAAGTATTATCACAGGTTCAAGGCCTGCCTGAACCACATAGTGAGCTCCATCCCATTCTGGACAACAGTGAAACAGACTCTTAAAGTCAATGAGTGGTCCAAGCATTGGCAGAGGATCTCTGAGTCCATGGCCAGCATGATGCAAATAGTGAGTCCAGGCCAGTTAGAACTACACAGTAAGACCCTGTCTCAATACAAACTACAGCTATAACAAAAAAGACACGTCTTAAATCCTAGCACTGGGCAAGTAGATCTCTGGTCTTGCTGGGTTTATCAATGATGGATCCTGTTTGAAAAAACAAGAAATAGGTACATATCACCTAAGGAATGGCACACAGGGTTGTCTTCTGGCCTACAAACAAACATACACATACATACTCACATTCACATATGCATACATACCTTCACATACAGGAATGCACTTGTGCACACATATGCATACAAGTTACATTTTACAAAGTAACTGGTTCACCGATTTTTCTGGTTAGCTCGGGCTCTATAGAACTACACCTTGAGACATTTCCTCCGCAAACAGTTAATTTCAGAAGTGAAAAACTCACTTGTTAAGAGATGACAAAAGAAAGGCTCATTACCAGAAGAGCTACCTCTGGGGATCAGCGAAGCTTTGCCTTGCTTAGAGAACACACACCTCAAAGCTAGCGTGGAGGTCATGCTTCCAAGCAACCCACTCAATGAACACGAAGGATAGGATATTGTTTCTTCAGCTTCCATATCAGTCAAGCATGCAAGAGGCCCCAGTTCCCCAGTAGACATGGCCTTGTGCTGTGTTCCCTTGAAGTTGGCTCATTAGAGAGGAAGACTGCAGGCAGAATGACACAGTTTTCGGCAGTGAGAAGTCAAGTCAGCTTATGCCAGTCTCACATAGATGATGGGACATAAGCAGAGCACAGAGTTATGTCTTAGTTTTGCTCTGCAATTTGTGGTCTGAATCTTTCAGGGAAGGTAAAAAAAATGTGTGGGGTTAGCTTAGGAGTTTTATCTATTTTAGAGACAAATTGAGAGAGCAATTTGCCACAGGTGTCTCCACACACCCAGTCCTTTTATGTCTTCCCTTTGTCTGTCCACACAGGCAAGTTATGACTTCAATTTGTCTCTTTTTAAAATTGCATTTCACTGTGAACCCCTCTAATTTCTCCAGTGTGCAATTAACCAGCATGCAATTCTTTTAGAATCAGATTCAAAACTTACTATCAAAATTTACATTTATAGTCAGAGACCATATTTAGTAAAATTAATCAGGTGGCTCTCGTTTCCTCATGTCTGATATAATTTTACCCCTTTTGATTGATCCAACCATAAATATTACTTTGATCCAAATCATTTCTTTTACCAATACTTATGAAACTTTCTTCCCCACAGTCTCCCATGTTATAGAATTTCATTGATTAAAAAACATCACAGAGGGCTACTGAGATGGCTCCGCAGATAAACGTGCTTGACACCAAGGCTAAAGACCTGAGTTCAAGCATTGAGTTTTACAACGAGAGGTAAGAACTGACCACAGAGAGCTGTTCCTTGTCCTCCTCACATTTATGTGCCCCCACTCCATGAACATGTTTTTAAGCCAGCACTTTACATGAGCACGGTGTAGCTTGGCAGTCCTGCATGGAATTCCACAGTGTTTGTGGAGAACTAGCATATACATGGCATACAATAGCAGTTGAACTAGAAGGGCAGCGCACAAAGGCACACAAAGAATTTCTAGATCACCTTTCAAAGTATGCTGCTTATGTATCTCTCTCCAGTTAGACACCAGAATATATTTCTCTCATCTGCTCTTCTGATCCTTGCCTGCACATGACCTTGTGTCTCCTGCTCGCTGTTTTCTGTGTGTATTACCTCTCTTCTACTCCTCAATAAGATTCTCTGAAAATTCAATTAGGATGCTGCTTCCCACATAAAAATCATTTGTCTTTTGGATTCCTTTCTCAAAATGATTTATGGCTCAATTTTGGAAGCCTCATGTTGAGTTAAGATAGGAAGGAGTTGATGTGTGTAGACTGCTTTGATATAGATTAAACAGCAGGAATGCAACAAGAGAAAAAAAAACCACTATCTCATTTATTTCTATGTGTAGCTGGCCCAAGAGTTGTCCTCATAAACATCACAATCATGATGCTTTTAACAGTGTTTTCCCAATGCTGAATGTATTTACTGAACGGCCCTGGACATGGGCTAAATTCAAGGAAATTGATGGGAGAAATAATGAATAAATCTACACAACAGCCTTTTCTACATTTCTTTTTAAATTCTGATTTAGACAGAATGTCGTCTTGTTTGATCCTAAAGGAGAATGATTGTTACGTTTCTTTCAAACAAGATTCCCACAGAGGCCTCAAAGCTGTGGCAGGACAGTCATCAGGACTCAAAGTTAAATGTCTGAGCCTTCAGCATTAAGTGTTGGGTGAAGAAAACATGAAGAGTTATAGCCAGCGACGATCTTGAGATAAGTCACTGGTGGATTTGAGTCACATGGGAAGCAGTGTACATTCATAGTTTCTTAAAAGATTGTGTTTAATTTTGTGTGTGTGTGTGCATATGCGTGTGTTTGTGTGTGAGCACGCCTGCCCATCTGCACACCAAAGAGGACATGTGTAGATTAGAGGTCAACCTGTGGGAGAAAGCTCTCACCTCCAACCACATGGATCCCAGAGACTGATTCTGATTGTCAGGCTTTGTGGCAACAGCCTTTACCCATTGAACCATCCCACTCTCCCTGGATTCAGAATTTTCTAAAACATCTTCTTAGGCATAACATGGGCCAAATTCCTGTGGTAGCACCTTAGGAAGACAATTGTTTCTCATTAGCAGTGAGGTCCCTCAGCGATTTTCCTAAATTGTGATGTTGATCTTTTCAAAACACACACAAAAGGCTCAAAATAAAACAATGAAGTCCTTCACAGATATAAAGATTAAAAAGTAAACATGTAATAAAGAATTTCTGACTGTATCTAGGAAGCTGTCTGTCCTGTGCTCTGAAAGGTAGAAAATTTCAACACACGGGAAAGTGCATCACCTCTATCTGACCGTGACCCCACAATTGGACAGAGAACTAGGTGATGACACTTGAGAGACTTCCATGGGACCAGAGACTCCTGCTGGGAGGAATGTCAGAAGGGTTAATAGTGATTGTTGTAAGTTCCCTATGAGCAGTAATGGGACACAGGCATTCTATACTCCATTGCCCTGTCCCAGCAGGCACCAGCCCTTAGTCATTGTTATTTCTAGGATCTTGCCAGGTTTTCGCTCAATACAAAAAAAAAAAAAATAAGGAAGGAAGGAAGGAAGGAAGAAAATGAAAAAACAATAAAGCCCTCATGCTTCCTGCTAGGAGTATGGTAAAATGGGGATAGACTCATTTTAGGAGTCTTGAGAGCTACTTTTAAGAAGGTGCACCCTCCAGAGAAGCTAATTAACACAAGCTTAAAGTCCTGGGAAGCTAATTAACATAAGCTTGAACTACTGGACTTTATCAGAATGTGATTGACCTGGGAAGAGGCAAATGTCAAACTCCAGAGTCTCTAGCAGCATATACAAAAGAGGGAAGTAACCAAATCTGTCTCTCTGTAGAGACAGAAGAAACACTGTCTGGAAGTTTTCACACTACCAAGGCACTGTATTGCCAGACAGACCTACTCAGAGGCAGCAGTATCAGTCCTCTTACTACCCCACCATACAACCAGAACCTGTTTAAACTGGCTTCATTCCTCAGTACTTTTAGGAACTAGATAGGCAATAGTGGCTTTGAGGCCACTCAGGATGGACGAATCTGCTTTGAATCCTGCCCACAACTTCTTCATTAGCCCTAAGAAAACAAGCCAAGCATTGCATTTCACACACACACACACACACACACACACACACACACACACACACACACAATCAATCAATCTTGACCAACTGACACACATAGAAGATGCTATTCAGCCTGTAGTATCAAGTATTAAGCCAAAATCCCATTCTTTGTCTAAACAGATTTGAGCACATATAGCTCTTTAGCATGAAATTTGTTTTTGTCTTAAACAATGGTAAAAAAAAATGTGTACTACTGATTTGATTTAAAATAAATTTTCTTATGGTTATTCCTTATGATCTATATTTTATGATTATACAATTGGAAATGATCGATTTGTATACTTGTTTTTGATCTCTATATACCCAGAGTTTCTTAAAAGGTTTTGGGTATGGACTTGTGAGATGGCTCAGTAGGTAAAGATGCTTGTTATCGAACCCAACAGCCTGAGCTCAATCCTTGGGACCCACGTAGTTAAAGACAGACTGAATCCCAAGATTGTCCTTTTATGTTTTATCCACATGTACTGTGGTTGTTTTAACATAATGCTTACTATGAACTCATAGGGAGTGGTACTATTAGCAAGTATGTCTTTGTTGGAGTAAGTATAACTTTTTGGAGGAAGTGTGTCACTGTGGAGGTGGGCTTTGAGGACTCATATATACTCAAACCACACATAGTATCTCTGTTCACTTCCTGTTGCCTTTAGCTCACTCAAGGTATAGCACTCTCAGCTCCTTCTCCCTCTCCTTGCCTGTCTGCATGCCACCATGTTTCTCACCATGATAATAATGGAGTAAATGTCTGAAACTTTAAGGCACCCAGTTAAATGCATTCTTTTGTAAGTGTTGGTTGCTGTAGTCACGGTGTCTCTTCACAGCAATAGGAACCCAAACTAAGAAGTTGAATTTGGTGACTGGGGTCTTCCTAGGTTAGGTCTGACACTTTTGTTTGAAGGAATATGGGGATTATAGATTAGAAAAAGAGTTGAGCACTTTAAGTGCTGCCTAATAGTATTAGAAAGATGAAAGACAGTAGTTCTGAGTGTGATCGATTAACTGTGGGGGTCAGGCTCTAGAGGTTTCAGAGGAAAAAAAAATTTGTATCTTGCCTAGGAAACATTCTTGTGATATTTTGTGGAAAATGTGGCTTGTTTTTGCCCAAAGGTTTGCCTTACACTAAAGTGAAAAGTTTGGGAAAAATTTGCTGGCAAATGTAATCTCAAAACCTAGTATTGACTCTGCTATGGGTTTATTAGTGTTTAGCCTAATAAAGATTTATAATAAAAAGGAACAAGTCAAGCAGGAAAAAATGCAAAATGTAAAATTTGAGGATGAAAGGAACACCAAAGTGGAATGGAGCTAATTCCTGTGTTTAAGGAGATTAATAGATTAAGAAATGGAATTAAGGGAATGGTGACTTCAGGGCAAGATCTCACCCAGATAAGTTTCCAAGTTGTGAAAAAGAAATAAAGAAAAGCTTAGAGTCAGACCTGGTGGTGTGCATCTTCAATCCCAGCAGCCCAGAGGCAGAGGTTAGTGGATCTCTGAGTTTGAGGCCAGCCTGGTCTACAGACACAGTGTTAGGAGAGTGTAGCTTACACAGTGACGGAAACCATGGAAAATAGAAATCTGTTGAACATATAATTGAACAAGGAGTCCATGTTCCAGTCCCAGGAAGCAGCAGAACTTGGCAGATTCAGCCCCATGGTTCTGGCTTTTTGAGTCAAGGATAGAAGAAAGGGGTTATGGAATATTCCTCTGCCACTAAGGAAAGATAGTGAGGTCAGGCTTATGTCAGGGATGCAGGAAGCTGTGAAGGAGACATTTTCTTAGAGATCCCAAGATGTCAGAGATGCCAGAGTTGTGGGATACCTACTACGTAGAGCTGCTAACAGGGAGTAGAAGCAGCCCAAGAGAAAAAATTAATTGTAGCCAACAAGCTGAAGCGAGTTGGTGATCTGAAGAGTGTTTTGACATCAGACATGGAGATATAGAGGTTGCAACTTGTCCAGCTGTTTTTCGCCATTACTTTGGTTCAACATTTCTTCACTATGTTCCCTTCCTTATGCTTTGGGATGGTGATATATATCCTGTGACATTATAGATTGGAAGTATGTGATCTGTTTTTTTATTTTGATTTTATAGAGGATCACAGTTAAGAAACTGCATGAATCTCAGAAGAAATTTTGAATTTTGGACTTTTAAACATTGTTGAGACTGTAATAAACTATGTGAGCTTTTGAAATTAAACTAACTACATCATGCACTGTGATATTATTATAAGATTATGGGGGCCAGGAAGTGGAATGTATTAGTTTGGATATAGTTGGCTCCCGTAACCTGGTAGGGAGTGGCACTATTAGGAGGTGTGGCTTTGTTGGATTAGGTATGGCCTTGTTGGAGGAAGTATGTCAATGTGAAGGTGGGCTTTGACATCTTTCATATGCTCAAGCCATGCTTAAGGTGACAGACTACTTCCCGTGGCCTGCATGTCAAGATGTGCAATGCTCAGCTGCTTCTCTAGCACTACGTCTGCCTGCATGCTGCAAATGTCACCATGATGATAAATGACTAAATCACTAAAATGCAAGCCACCCCAATTGAATGTTTTTCCTTTATAGTAGTTGCCACGGCCATGGTATCTCTTCATAGCAACAGAATCCCTAAGACACGCACACAGTGGTAAGGTCTTACACACACACTGAATATGGTTCAGATTCTTGATGAAGTATATAACTGGGGGAAATAAGGGGGAAAAATCATGCGTCCAAGCAGCTGTGAGTGAGTTTTCTCTGCTTTACTTCTGGGGGAAGAACTAGAATGTCATGCAGTTGACACTTGTAAAAGAAGGGCTTGTTTCTCCAGGTGACGAAGATGATTAGAGATGAGAATGCCTTTCAAAAAAATCTCTTCTCAGCAAATTCACCTACTTGTGCAGAAAGAACATGTTCAATATGCAGTGAAAGAATCTCTGATTGGCTATCTTTAACCAAATGCTCAGTTCTTCTCTAGATTTTTGAGACCAGAGAATTACTATGTGCTGTGACTGAATTTCCATTTGAAAGGCAGGAAATAGAGATGCATCAGCCTGAAGTGATCAGCTTCTATGTTCTTGATATGTGAAATGCAGGGACCCTTTTAGGGGTAAAAAAGAGCTGCAAATGTATTTAAAGCACTATCAGAAACCCTGCAGAGTTCATTCCATGACCCTACTGAGTGGCACTCTTACAATGGCAATATAGAGGTCGGAGGGGTGGTTCCGATGACAAGAGTACTTGCAATGCATGCATGAGGACTTCTACTCTGCTGTGTTGGAAAGAGGCCGATCTGAAAACCTCCCTAGCAATTCAGGAAAGCAGAATAGCAAGGGTCCAGTGAGAGACTTTCTCAAGGGAATCAGGCAGAGAGCAAATGAGAATGGCCCATCATCCCTATATCCTTTTCCAGATTGTATATGCTTTGGCAGATGTGCACATACCCCACACATAGGTACCCGTGCCCCACCACACTCTACATATACAAACACATAGATAAAATAGACATTATTTTAAAGATAATCTACTTTTGCTGAAACTGTTGTACCTTTATATCTCTTGAATAGCAAAAATAGGAATCAATGTTTCTTTATTACCCCCCTCCCTCTTCCTTGCACACATATGCTTACACACCACACACCATTTATACACACATATACATACATACACTACACATACACAAACCCATAAATAAAATAAACATTATATAAAAGAAAATCTACTTTTGCTGCAACTGCTGTGTCTTCATTCTTTTGAATAGCCAAAAAAAGGATTTAACATTTGCTTAGTTTAGTTATTTTTCAGGCACTTTCCTAGAATTTTTTAAATCAATATTTACTTGTTTCCAAAGAGCTTCATTGAATTCTCATAAATCCTCTGATACGGCAACTGTCAATCAAATTTTAGTGAATAAGTAAAGACAAAACAGATGCACTGAACCCCATGCCAAAGGACACACAGTTAGTGAGTATTTTTATTAAGAACTCAGCTTCTTCAGAACGTTCTAAATATCCACCAATCATGGGCAAACTTGGTTAGCTCACCAAGGCCTGTGCATAGAAGTCACTGTCCCTGTCTTCCTGATTCCACCTTTTTGTTTAGTACTGTTGTGTGTGTGTGTGTGTGTGTGTGTGTGTGTGTTTTCCCAGTGTTGCCATATTGGGCAGTTCACAACTAGCTACTCATACCACCAACTCCAGTTGGTCTGACACCCTCTTATGGCCTCCGGTATTTGCATGTATGTGGCACTACACAGACACAGAAAAAATACCTGCATATAAGTACTACTTTTTAAAAATGAAAATTATTTGACTCTCATAGTAAAATAATTACTCTCATGGTAAAATAAAATGTTACCAAGATTTATATATGAAATAAGAGTTTGCATGCATGATGCATGTGTGTGTACCAGTCGAGCACTTAAATACACTTCTACTATATTTATTTTAAAAAGTGTTATACAAACTGCATAAGACTGAAGTTTCATTTTTTTCTAATTAAGTATATGTCTCAGTTGAAGATGACTCAGTGCATAAGCATGTACAAATATGAGAACCTGAATTTATCTGCTCCAAAACATTGGTAACCTTTTGTCTTGTATCCTTATAGTAAAATAAGAATGTGTGCATACTGGTAAATCACTTGATCACACTTTTATTATATTCACAAGAAGTGTTATAAACACTGCAGAAGACTGCACCTTGTCCTTTTCTAATCAAGGAAATACTTGAGTTGCAGAATGCTCAGCACATAAGAGAGCACAAGCATGGGGACCTGAGTTCAAATTCTCAACATTTAACTAAAAGTGCCAAGTGTGGTCACATGTGTACATGCAACCCAGGAGATTCCTGGAGCTTGTGGGCTGCTAGTGTAGATTCAGGTTTGTCAGAGATCCTACATCATGGAAATAAAGTGAAGAGTGACACAGAGGACACGGGATGACTTACTCTGGTCTCCTCGTGAGCACAGATGTATAATCCACACAAACATATGTGCATATACCACATACAAATGGACCACATACTCATACATACAGCATCTATACACGGTGTAACAATAAAAATGTAAATTATCTTGGAAGCTCTGTCATTAAAAAACACTGCAGCAAACCTTCCATGGAACTAGTTACATTTTGTGACATTTTATCCAATGGATATATATATTCCAAGTCTCAGCACGTACTCAAATAATGCTTTTAAAAGAGATGATGACAATTGCTAAGCAGATTAGCAATCTATGTTTACACCCCTGTTTGAATGACAGTGTTTCTGCAATTTCTGTACTCAGTGCTAGCCACCATTAATCAGTGTTTGTCACATTCTTCATGTCTTTTTTGCTTATTTGTAGTTCTCTAATGACTTGCTCTTCAGCAAACCTGTTTTTGGAAGTGAGCTACTACGTATGAGATAGTCAGGTTGTCTTAAATGTTACCACATAACAATCATCCAGCAACTGATGGCAAGAGGGGCAGAGACCCATAGAGGAGCACTGGGCTAAACTCTCAAAGACCAGTTGAAGAGTGGGAGGAGTGAGAATATGAACAAATAGGTAAAGACCATGATGGAGACACCACTGAAACAGTCTACTTGAGCTAATGGGAACTCACCAACTCCACCCAGACAGGAAAGGAACCAGCATAAATCCAAACTAAACCCTCTGCATGTGGGTGACAGTTGTATGGCTATGGCAAACTGAGGGGCCACTGCAGTGACACTGAGATTTATCCCTACTGCTTGTACTGTCTTTTTAAAAACCCATTCTCTATGGATGGATACCTTGCTCAACCTAGATATAGTACGGACAGCCTTGAACCTTACCCAAAGCAATGTGCCTTTTACCCTTCTGAGGAATGGATGGGTAGGGTGAGAGTTTAGGTGGAGGGGATGGAAGAAGGGAAGGGAGTAGGAACTGGGATTGGTATATAAAATGAAAAGAAAAGTTTTTCTTTTTTCAAAGAAGTATATAAAAATAAAATTAATTAATATATTTATTTTTTAAAAATGTGGACAAAAGAGAGAGAGAAGAAGAAGAAGAAGAAGAAGAAGAAGAAGAAGAAGAAGAAGAAGAAGAAGAAGAAGAAGAAAACTGGATTCAGACCTAATTATGAAAAGTAAAATAAAAGGATAAGGAGAAGCAAATTAGAGATGTAAGCATGAGATTGTGAATTTGATCTCCAGAACCCATGTGCAGGGCAGATACAGTGGCACACACGTGCAGCTTTAGGGGTTCTGGGGGCACTCGCAAGGTAGAGGGATTGCAAGGCTTGTTGGACTGCCTATGAAGTCAGTGAGCTCCAAGTTTAGTGAGATGCCACAAAATGTAAGATGGATCACTTCAGAAGGGTTCTGTCATGAACATATTATTTAAACCTCATAAGAACCATATTGTCATCAACTACAGACCTGACGTGACTAAGGTGATGCATTAATAAAGAGGTTGGCAGCAAGAAACCAACATCAGAACACAGAGATGGAAAATGTGTTTTCTACCATGCTGAAACTTCCTGTTCCAGAATGTAGTAGGGTGAAGACAATGAGCGAGGACACTCATTCAGGAGGTAGTAAGCAAGTTAAGTTGGAGTGAAATAAAGAGAGGTAGTCATTGGAAAAGGCTGATAGACTAGTATATAGCAGAGAGCTAAGAACATATCCAGGGTGTTTGAACTCTGACATGTCTCCTAGGTGCTCCTTCTATAGTGTTCATCAAAAATATTATGGGTTCCTGTGGCTATGATAAACAGCAGAACTGGGAGGAAATCCTTCTTAATTCAATCATTTTATACCTACTATGAACTGAAGGTCTTAGAAAGCAAAGCCCAGAGGATGGGAGAAGCGGGAAAAGAGGCAGGGAAGGAGGGTGGAAGCAGCACTTGTGTTAAATATTCTACAAGGACAAAGTGCTGAGATTATGGAGAATTAAAATATTGTAGAGCCAAATTATCAGGACCTATATTTAAGTCCCTTTAAAAGTTATCACTGCCCACCCCTTTTTCTGACCTAACTTCCTGGTTATTATCAATCCTTATAAAAGACCACAAGCTTTACCAATCCAAGAGTTAAGAATGCCCTCAGGTTACCTCAGACACCAACACCCCATCTCCTGCACCCCTGCTCTGCTATAACCTGACTTTCTGTGGCTCCCACCACTGTATTTGGGAAAGGATTTGATTTATGACTTCCTTGATTCTATAATTAATAAAAACCACAAGAAAACATAGTAAATACGGTATTTGGGAAAAGAAAATGTTTGCAGGCCACACTTATTTATATTTTGTTCTAGAATAAACTATTTCTTCCCTTTGAATTCAGAACCAGGTACTAAAATCCCTCTAAGTTTTCTTTGTTTACTGGTGGGAAATATGTACTTAGTAAAAAGACAGTCATAATGACTGGAAATACCATAGCCAATCCTGTCTACCAGAAGGGCATTTGCTTTTAAGTGCTTACTAGTTGGTTTCTGTGTATGTGCTTCTTATCTTGTTTATTTTTTAAAAAAATGGAGGAGAAATAATACACAGTAACATGTGTATGTAGCTCTTTCTGGATAAAAATAACAATGTCTCTTTTTCTGCATGCTGGTAACAGAGAAAGTGGGATTATTTAAATAGAGCAAAGTATAGTTTAGCAGCAGGATGCTTGTTTGTCCCAACACCCAGAACCAAAATAATCACACAGAAACTATATTATTTAAATCACTGCTGGGTCCATTAGCTCTAGCTTCTTATTGGCTAACTCTTACATATTAAGTTAACCCATCTCCATTAATCTGTGCATCACCATGAGATCATGGCCTACCAGCAAAGTTTCAGCACATCTGTCTCTGGTGGTTGCTCTATGGCTTCTCTCTGACTCTGCCTCCTTTCTCCTGGCCTTCAGTTTGGTTTTCCCCACCTACCTCTATTCCCTGTGTATGCCCAAGACAGTTTTTCTAATTATCCAATGGTATTCATAGTATACAGAGGTGAATTCCAAATCAGTATAGAAAAGTCTGAAGAAGTAACTAATGGGATTACTGAGACCCTACATTATACAAATTGTCTTCATTGTGGTTTCTATTGCTGTGATAAAAACAACTTGACAAAATCAACTTGAGTAGAAAAGGGTGTATGTATGTATGCATGTATGTATTTATGTATATTGCTTGTATATGTGTGTTTCTGTAATGTATGTGTATGTGTGTGCGCGCACACATAAGAGAGAGAGAGAGGCATCAGATCAGGATAGGAACTCAAGGCAGGATTCATCATCTGGGTGCAGTAACTAATGCAGAGGCCATGGAAAAATGTTGCTTTCTTGGCTTCTTCCTCATGGCTTGCTCTGTCTACCTTCTTTTCCACTTTAGTACCACCTACTCCTCAGTATAACTGAACCCAGTGAGCTGGGACCACCCACATTAATCATTATTCAAGAAAATGTGTCACAGACCAATCTGGGGTGTGGGCATTTTGAAAATTGAGGCTCCCTCTAGCTTGAACCAAGATGGCATAAAATACACTAGTACATAAACTCACACCCTTAAACAATGTATTAAAACTGTATTATGATGGTTTTAGACTGGGGCCATTTAAATTAAGCTTTAATGCTTTTATTACTAGCAAGTAATACTATTGGAAAATAACCTTTTTGCTGTAGTTTCTACTAATGGATTAATCTGGACTGTACCATGTTTAAACTTATGTTCCATTCATTGAGTAATCATGCATACAATGCATATGGCAGGTTATAGTCATGCTAGAAGGAATAAACCAGACCTGGAACTGAAGACAAATAGAATCGTTCCCTTGGTAGTTATAGGTTAAGGAAACAAAATCACAGCAAATGACCAGAAATAACAGGCATTAAACTCCTATATCCCATTGATCTGAGGGATGTGAATGACTAATGAATGAATTTGGATGATTTCCCTTGTTCCCTTTTGAAAGCAAATATCTCTGATAAGCAGACCAAGAGCAATGGTCCTTCAGTGTGGGAGAAAAAGCCAGACACAGAAGGTCAACATCATCCTAAGGCAAGCAGTACCTTTTGGATAAAATAGTTGTGTACAAACATAAGGACCTGAATCCTGAATTCAATCTCCAGCATGCCATACACCATCAGAAAAAAAAATTTAAAAAAAGCCAGTCGTGGTGACAAATACCTATAAGCCCAGAACTGGAGCGGTAAAGAGAAGAGGATCCCTGGAGCTCACTGAGGAGTCTTGCTCATGCAAGCAATCATGGTTGAATGAACACACACACACACACACACACACACACACACACAGAGAGGGAGAGACACACACAGAGAGAGACAGAGAGTCCTATACTGTGCTTGTCTAATATGTTCAAGATTCTAGATTTGATCTATAGCACTATCAAAATTGTACAAAATGTTATGAACACAATCAAGATTGCATGGCCTTTATCAACTTTGATCTCTGGCTTTCAGAAATGTTAGATTAGGTACAAATCATACACTGGGAAAGATCTTGAGAGACAGAAAAAAAAAACGGAAATGACAGAATTGTATTCCCATTGCTTGAAAATGTTGAAAATTCAGTGAGTTTAAAACATGTTAAAATCTGTTTTTAAAAAATATAGGGAAAATGTGGTAGAATCTGGCAATGTCTTATTGCGTGGTGTACTAACTGAATGTTCACTGGATTTTGAAACTCATATTTGGCTTAAAAACATGTATTTAGTTTTATGCATTTAAAATAATACAAGAACAGGAGGGGCTAGTTGGAAAGGAATATGACATGCAGTTCACAATTCTCTACTTTTAGGAGGTGTGTTAGAAGTAAATAATCTCAAGGTTGTGACTGAGTCTCAGTGTGGGAGGTTGAGCATTACAAAGAAATAATATGATATATAGATATCCAGACATGTTGGGGTTAAAGGGAAAGAGAGACTTCTTTTTAATACCTAAAGGGGCAGGCACTTCATTAAAGTGTAAGAATGACACACACACAGACACACAAACACAGAGTGTGCATGTTTTGTACTGAGAGTATTGTTTAAGCTAGGCTAAGCTATAATGTTCAGTGTGTTAAATTGAGTATTAAATTATATATTAAATATATAAACTGAATGTTATTGATTATATAAAATCATTCTTATGATGTTTTTAATTTATAATTAATTCATGGTCCATGCCCCATTATTTGTTCAGCAGTGTTTGTAGATGAATAATTAGCTTTAGTATAATGAGAGGCTAATACCATCTAAGCACAATCTACCCGAGCTTGTGTGCTGGGAAACCACTGTCAAGCAACCTTGGTAGGTAAACTATTGACATAGAACATATGACTTGTAGTTTATATCTGGCTAAAAATAACTATACTTTGTTGAGAATAAAATATGATGCTTCATTTTCAATGCAGAAAGTGCCTAGTTATACTTTGGTTTACAAGCTACTAAGTAATGGTTAGCAGGAAACAGGAGCCCCTACCTGTCTAAGCCTTCTGGTCACATAGCACACAAACAGGAAGTTTATCTTCAGATGACAAATCACAGGCAGCCTGTTCATTTGACCAAGCCCATGCATCCTGAGAAAGTCCCTAAGTAACAAGCCATTAGGGCAGGGAAAAGCCAACTGAAAAGTCTTCATTGCAGGATTTAATGTAAAAGGGAAGGAGGGATACCCTATAAAGTAATAATAAAACTTAGATGATGTCTGAGTAAGGTTCTGCACCTGGAGCCCTCAGTTAGTGAGGAACAGAGGGAGGTATGTGCATGACAGGGGATAGATTGCTGCTACTGACCCAACCTTACCTGCACCAAACCCCTGTTCTTGCAAGACTCTCAGTAGAAGTCAATTCCAATAGCAGAAGTCTTTTGTCTCCATGACTACAGCTTTGGCTCAGAAAGACATATTTATCCCTCACATATTTGACAAAAGAACTTCAAGCTATGACGACAACAATCTTTTGGTATCTGAGATGTATTGAGCTGTTTATAGAAAACTTTCCAGTTGAACTCTTTCTTCACTCAGTCTTTACAATGCTCTATGGTGGATGATATTGTTATTCTCTTTTTAAATGAAATAAATGAAAATAACTGAGGCCAGGGTAACTGTGTAATAAAATCTAATAGCAAGTTCACATGTACAACTTCAAGAGTTGATCAAATCAATTAATTAAGTGATTTCAGAACTGAGCTGTTTCATTATAATTATTGTGTACTTCCTCATATGGTAACAAGAAGATGGCTAAAGCTCTGCCAATTAGATTATTGTCAATTATTAAAAGGGCCATGAAGGGCTGTAGCTAAGTAGTAAAGTTTTTATGTCCTAATCATGAGGCTCCAGGGTAAATTCCAAGAACTACCAGAAAATAAAAATTTTAAAAAGGTCATGTAGTAAGTTGATAATATCAGTAGTATGGGGTCCATGAACACAGGGTTTGTTTTGTCATGATTATTACATTTATTTATATTGTATACACATGCAATTCCACAGTAGATAAGTGGAGATCGAAGATAATTATGAGAGTCAGCTTTCACCATGTGTTCCTAGGATTGAGCTTAAGTTATCAAGCTTGGCAGCAAGTACCTTAACCCACTGAGCAATTTGGCTGGCTTTAGTCTATTTATTTGAAATAAATATAAAATGGTTTAGCGAAAAATAAATCAAGCACTTCCCCTTTCACTTTATTTAGGGTACTGCTTAGTATGACAGTCACTAACAGTCACTGGAGACAGAAACTAGCATTAACATAATTGATTAGTATCAATTAGAACACATTCCCTAGAAATGGGTACTTTCGTGTCTTGTTCTTGACAGTATGTCAGCTATTTTAGCAAACAGGAAGATTGCACATCTGTCAGTTTGGAAAATAGCACATCTGCCTCTATTTCACACAAATACACTAAACTGAGAAGTTAAATAAAGTTAACAATGAGTTTGACTTTTCATTAAAAATGTTTGTTTCTTTTACTCCTTTCTGGTATGTTTGTATTTTTATTATATCTTATTTTATTAGTATTATCACATGTTTAGATTTTTTGTTTTCTAAGGGGAGAGAAAAAGGGTGTGGATTTGGGTGGGTGGGTAAGTGGGGAGGATCTGACAGGAGTTTGGGGGAAGAGAACCATAATACAGATATATTGCAAGAAAAAAATGTATTTTCAATAAAAAGTGTTGATTATTTTCATCTAAGAAAAGACATTTGTGATAATGTAGTAAATGAAAATGAAATTATACTAAATTAAATTTAATAAAATATTAGTTTGTCTAAGGAAATTTCAAGTTTTTGTTGTTCATAGTTATAAAATAGGTTTTATGAAAATTATGAAAAATCTCTGAAACAAATGTTTAAAATCAAATATAATTAGTGAAAATTTCCCATACCTTCAAAATAAACTTGATAGAATACATATATGAATAGATGATGGTTATCAAAAGATAATATGGAATCAATCCCTGCAAATATTTACAAAGTGGACCACCTACCATGTACCAATATTTATTGATAAATCATAGATGAGAAATGACATAAACTGCAAATTAAACAGAAATTGTAAACAGATAAAACTAAAGCATTTAAAGTAACAATAGTAATACTAAAATAAAATATGTCAAAATAATAATCTTAAGATTCGTCTAAAGGAACTGGGCAGCTTACTCAGGCACAGCCTGCAACCCTAGTGCAGAGGGTGAAGGGATAGGTATTGAGCCAAAGACATCACCAGATCATTTCTCAGCACAAAAGAGACTTATTGCTCCAGAGAAACAAAGGGTGAGGAACAAGATATAAAGACAGGACATAGGGAATATGAGGCAGAATGGGAAAGAAATAAGAAAGAGAGAGGAAAGGGATACTTTTGTGTCTTGGGGGGAGCAACAAAGTACTGCCTCTGTATAGAGAGGAGGCTGATGTGACTTGTAGGCAAATGGCAGTTTGTAAAGGTAAAAGGGGAAATCCTGTGTTAGCATTATGTGTTTAATTTTAATTAGTCAGGTTAATTAGGACACCCAAAAAGGGACTTTTGATTGCTGAATATTAATATTTAGCTGGACATTTGTAGTCAGTCTCAGGAGGAGGAAGTGACCAAATAAGGAACTAGACCTTGGTGACTAACTTTAGGAATGTAATTTAAAGGTTTTTTTTGTTTTGTTTTGTTTTGCATGGTAGAAGGAAGGGGAAGAAGGACAATGCCTGCCAGAGTCATGCTCAAGCTAAAGAGAGTTTCTTCTGGGAGAGAAATGCTGTAGAGAAATGAGATACCTAGGCCTCATTGTCCAGCCATCTAAGTCCATTTGGAGAATTTCAGGTCACTGAGAGATTCTGTCTCTAAAAGAGGGTGGATGGTTCCTGAAGAGTGACAGTCAAGATCATCATGTGGCCTTCAGTTACATGCACACACACATGAACATGATCAAACACTTGACTTATTTACATTAGGGAGAAATCATAACATTAATAACTAAACACAAAATTATTCTACTGAAATTGAATATCTTAGCTCCTTCTTCCCACAGCACTCTAGGGATCATGAGGAATGCTCACTTAAAGATGATCAACATCAAGAACAATGAAGCAATTGATGTAAATGTCAAGTGTGAAAAAGAAGCCAAGCAACAAGACAAAAAGACAGAAGAACTGAAGGCTGAAGATGGTTAACTGTGTTAAGATGCAGGAGAGATGCTGCAAAGTTCTAAAGGATGATGGTCCTAGCTAGCCAGCATATATTTTTCTTTGCATAATTTAGTATGACAAATAAATGAGTTCATCTTATTAAATTGTCTACTATATTCTTTAAAAAAAGAAATTGTCTCCAATTTCAAATTTTAAAATATGATATAATCTAATTGAGTTTTATGAATCAATGTAGCAATAGGCAAAACTCCACAGACAAATCTGGAGTGTTTATTATTTTAAAAAAAAAGCAGCATAATTTATTTGATAGCTTTGTGTAGATGTTTTGGGCTCAGTGTGCTTAGAGTATCATTGAAGAATTAGTATGTCACTTCCGGGTGTTTTTTCTATTTTAATAAAAAATTATACAAATTCTGAATATAGTTGAGTTGGTAGAACACTGGGATGCTCAGAACTGAATAAACTGGATTCTGTGAAGCATGCCTGTAATCCCAGAGCTCAGAGAGTGAAGTGAGGGGGATCAGAATTTCAGAGCCATCCCAAGTTACATAAAAAGAAAAAAAGGAGGAAGGATAGGAAGAAAGAAAGGCACGATGAAGGAACAGAGGGAGGGAGAAGTAAGGAAGAAGACAGTGAGAGAATGAGAGAGAGAAAGAAATACAGCCTAAAATATGGAGACAGAGACAGAAATAAAAGCAGAAACAAAGGAAAAATGGGGAAAAGGGGGAGAGAAGAGAAGAGATGAGGGGAAGGAGAGGGGAAAGGAAGGAAAATATTGGGGATAAAGCAACAAAGCAAAGCAAATAATTGAATGTTCTAGTGGCCTAGGATAGAGCAGGCCTGAGGCAG
>JAQHUG010000071.1:5291321-5308399 GCA_028555095.1 Dicrostonyx torquatus | reverse complement strand
TCTATATGGATGCACATCTTCTTAGACCGAGATGGAGGGGGGGACCTTGAGCTTCTCATAAGGCAGTGTATCCTGCCCCATCTTAAGGAAGCTGGGGGAGCGTGGTGGGGTGGGGAGGGAGCGGGAGGGCCGGGAACAAGGGGAGTAAATGTAAAATTTTCTTGTAATAAAAAAAATCAAATGTGAAAAAATATGAATATAGTTGAACAAATGCTCTTGCAGTATGATTGAGCATCTTTTGGGCATATTCCCAAGAGTGGAATTGGTGGATCCTGAGGTAAATTGATTCCCAATTTCCTGAGAAACCACCATATTGATTTCTAAAGTGGTTGTACAGGTTTTCATTCCCACCAATGAATGAGTATTCCCCTTACTGCACATCCTCTCCAGTATAAGCTATCATTAGTGTCTTTGGTCTTAGCCATTCTGACAGGTATAATACGGTATCTCAGAATTGTTTTTATTTGCATTTCCCTAATAGCTCAGGATGTTGAATATTTCCTTAAGTATCTTTTGACCATTTGAAATTATTCTGTTGAGAATTTTCTAAGAGAAGAACAGAAGCACCTGAAATGGTGAGAAACCCTTCAGGAGATGTTCAACATCTTTAGCCATCAGGAAAATGCAAATCAAAACAATTGAGATTCCATCTTACACCTGTCAGAATGACTAAGATTAAAAACACAAAAGGCAGCTGCTGCTGAAGAGGGTGTGGATCAAGCAGAACACTCGTCCATTGCTAGTGGGAGTGGAGACTTATATAGCCAATTTGGAATTCAGTGTGCCTGTTCCTCAGAAAACTAGGAATCAACCAATCACAACACCCAGTTATAGTGTTTTTGGGGAATATACCCAAGGGATGCTCAATTATACCCCAAGGACACTTGCTCAACTGTGTTTATAGCAGATTTAGTTGTAATAGACAGTTCGTCATATCTCTATGGAAAGGGGAAATAGAAAAGATTTCATGAGGGGACTGAGGGCAGGGGGGATGGGAACATGAGTGATCCGGTTGTGGTGGAGACATAGGGAGCACGTGCTGAGAGGGGACTGCTTGGAGTAAAACATTTCAGGGTCAAGTGGAAGCCTGGAGCCGGGGAATCTCACAAAAGTATACTGGGAGGACTCCAGCTTAGGCTTCTAGCAATAGGGGTTAAGTAACCTGAACTGGCTACCTCCTGTAACCAGATTGGTGCCTGGCCCAGTTGAACTTAGAGAGGTGTCATCTAGCAGCTGAGCAGCAGATGTAGAGGGCAAAACATCAGGCAGAGCTTGGGGAAAAAGGGAGTGTAGGAGACATAGTGGTCAAGAAGGTTGCAGAAAGGCTCATGAAATCAATTAACTTAGGCTCATAGAGGTTCCCAGAGACTGAACCAACAATGAGGGAGCCTTTGTGAGACTGACATTGGCCCTCTGCATGTATGTTACAGTTGCTTAGCTTGGTCGTCTTGTGGGACTCCTAACAGCGAGAACATGGGCTGTCTCTGACTCTGGCACTTTTACTGGCTTTTAGAATACTACCCCTCTTACTGGGTGCCTTGTACAGCCTGAATGCATGGGGAGGTGCTTAGTCTTACTGCAACTTGATATGCCATGTTTGTTTGGATTGCAATAGAGGAGGAGGGGATGTGGGTGGGATGAGATTCTGAGAGGGGAGGAGTGTGGGGAAGCTGAAGCCGTGAATTGAAAATAAATAGATGAATAAACTTATTTATTTATGTTTGCTTATTTTAATTTCTATTTAAATTTCTTTTTCATTTTACATACCAACCACGGTTCCCTCACCCTCCCCTCCTCCTATTTCCCCCCAAAAACATAAAAAATAAAAAATAAAACTTTTCTGTTTCTTGAAAAATTCTAGGTTCCACTCTGCCCTTGGATCCTTGAACTAGCTTTCCCAATTCGCATGCAGCAATGGACAAGATGTATTGATTTTAAAGATTAAGCAATGTAGTTCATAAAAAATAAAAATACTTATTAAGCAACAGAAAAAAAATAACAATGTTAAAACATGGCTCTCTGAGAAGACCACTAAACTATACAAGTCTTTAGTCAGACCGATCAGTAATAAAGAGAGGAATAATCAGTTTTTAAGGAGAAAGGGCTGGCGAAATGGCTTAGCAGGTTAAGGAGCTTTACCACTGAGCCTGGCACCCTGGCCCATGGCATTGTATTTAGTGATGAAAGTTTAGAAGAATTCCCTGTGAGATCAGAAGTAGGACATTACTCTTACCACTTCTGTGTAACATTTACAGGCTCTGATCAGAGTAACCAGACACAAAGAAATGAAAGTGTCCACATGGAAAAGAGGAAGAAAACAAATGAATCAATTGAAATCACCGATAGCTGAGTCTTAACACATAGGAAAAAATTTACCTGGGCATCACTATGTATGTCAAGTTAGACTTGAACTCACAGACATCTGCCTACTTGTGCTTCCCAAATTAAACATGTGTGACATCACAGTGATCTTCATACAGAAAATCTTTTAAAATCTCTCCAAGCAAACTCATGAAGACAGCAAAATTTTATATATGCCATCACTTTCAACACACAGTTCCATTTTATATCAAAGTTCTGTGCCATCCAGAATAGAATTTGAAACCTGGGCATGATGCCATATGCATATAATATCACCACATTGAAGGCTGAGGCAGGAAAATTGTAATCTTTCAGCCAACTAAAGATTTGTAGTAAGAACCTGTCAAAAGAGGAAGGGCAAGGTGTCGGAAAGGGATCGGAGTGAGAAAAGAAAGAAGGAATGGAGGGGGAAGGAAGTATGAATGAAAAGACATAAAAGGAAAAGAAAGGAGAAAGAGGAGAAATTTTATTTATATTATCATTAAAAACAGAAAATTTGTAAAATCTCAGACATAAATTTAACCAAGTATTTGCAAGAATGATACAGTAAAATGCACAATATTACTGAAAGGGGCTTTTAAAAAGTTTAAACAAATGGAAACATTCTTGGTTTAGATATGAATATTTACCAAAATCATCTGTTGAATCACCAGACTCTTTTCTATGATCCACACCGTTTTGAGTAGGTCTTGACAGCCTGATCTTAACTCTCACCAGAAGAGTTCAAGGGACCCAGTGGGAACAGTAACACAATCATGAAAATAAGATTCAGTTGGGAGGATACACACCTTCCAATCTCACAACTTACTGTCAAACTATAATGATTAATAGTTGGCAGTATTAATAATTGGATACATATGTTGATGGATGCTATCAATGGCAAATCTAAAAATAGAACTGTGCAGTTTGTTTAAAAGGGGACCAAAGGAATTTAGAAAGGAACAAAAACTGTGAACACAACTAGATACTGGAAATGAACTTGCAAAAAAATGAAACATCATGACTTTTTTGTTGGCTATAAATACAATCTTGAAACAGATTAAATGGGCATACATAGACAGAAACATGGACAAGCACAGAGACAAAGGGCTTAAGAATTAAGAATTAAAAGTCACAAAACTTTCAGTACTGAATAGAGACATTCACATTCATGACCTTGGCACTTAGCAATGAATCGTGAGATGCCATACCAGAAACATACATAAGATAAATAAATACCCAGATCTCAAAAAAATTAATTCCTCTGACTAACAATAAATCAATAAAATAAAAAGTTCTACACAATAGTGAAATTTATTTGCAGCTGACATATCAGATACAGATTTAGTATGCAGTATATAAAAACAGTTACAATGGGTCATCCCAATGGAAATTGGACAGATTTGATTAGACTTTTTCACAAAGAAATCATAAAAATGGGCAGAGAGTGCAGTAAAGGTGTAACTTTCCAGTCAGAAGAAATAAAAATTAAAAATCGATAAGCAATGTCATGTTTAGTAGGAGGGTTCTAATAAATAAGTATTATAACATATTGACCAGATATATTTAATGTGATGTTGATGCCAACATAGAAGTCACTTTCTAAAACAGTTCCTCAGGTTCTAGAACACTAAAAACAGTTATTATTTAATTAAGTAACCCCTCCTCTAAGTATACATAGCCAGGGCATGTATACTTAGAGTGTTCAAAGACACGCCCATACAATCTTCTCTAAGATTGTCCACTACAGCACTAGAAGGTCCCATGTGACAAAACAAATGATGGATTTCATTGTTGACTTTTTTCTTGTTTGTTGAGGATTGAACCAAGGCCCTTGCACTTGCCAGTTATGCACTGGATAAAATCCCCTGGCCTTCACCCAGTGATGCTGGAATCAAGGAGATATATCCATGTGAGGAAATATTATTTCACCATAAAAATAAAGTCCTAATACATAGTGTATTATCTTTCCTGGAGGGACATGAAGAGGCGCCTATCCATGCTACACAAGGCACTGAACCCAGGCCAACCTAATGGTCCCATCGAAGTCCAACAGAGTGAACCAATGAGTTCCTGGGGCTTACAAAGTGAGGGAGTCCTTCCAGCAGTTTGAGAGACCCTAGGGCAGTTCCATCACTGCAAAGTCACATCCCAACCTGAATGATGACTTCCCCATAGCAGCACAGGTGGAGTTTCACCTTCAGTTACCTTCCCGTATACTATATACAGGCTAGCAACTTCTGCAAGTTCAAGGTCCTGGCATCAGAAGACCATGTGCAGCTGAGGTAGAATTACATACACGTTTGAAGGAGTCTTGTCAGGAGTGCTGGAATCTCAAGTGAGGGACTGATAAGCCTTCCTACTCCCTCTTTCTATGATGCTTGGTCAGCAGCTCCATACCTAGGGTCATTGCTGGTAGTCACAGCTGCTTTACAATAATATTCTCAGAGGAGAGCTTTCCATAAGACTTTCTGAAACAGAGGCCAATATTAGTAATATAATACTAAAGAAGTCAATTTAGTTTAATAAATGTCTCCATTTATACTAAATATCCAAAATTTCCAAGTCTCTAGAAAATAATAGTGGGTAAATGGTTGTCATAACCTGAGGATAGGACTGTGTAAAATTTGTCTGAACCAAATTTTAGTCACATTGCTTAAACTTAACAATAATCAGAGCTGGAAGGGAGACAGGAGGGAAGAACTTGCCTCCAGTTGAATAAAAACTATTGTGGAAGACCATGAGGACTGTCAGACTGTCACAAATCACAGAAGTCCCTGTTACCCCCCTACACACACACACACACACACACACACACACACACACACACACACACACACCGCTCACAGACAATCTCTGGAAAGACACTTCTGCAGCAATGGTTGGTCCAGTTGCAGACTTTGGGAGCCTGGGTATTGACTCTTATAACCAAGGGGAATTGTGTCAAAATAAATTATGTAACTAGTTTCACCTTACCTTTAAATGTCCTTTTCTTCCTGTGGTCCCTGGGATGCATATTGTATCCATTCTTTCTGCAGTACTCTTTCCTGAAGAAATATTTTTCTTTGGGGATCTGTGTCAGTTACTTAGGGGGACAGAGGCATGGAAGGTGACTGCAGGCTTTATATACATAATGGTTTCTCAGAGCAGAGCTTAAAAACTCAGTGGTGATTTTTTTGTGAAGCCTTGTGAATCTATTAGAAACCACTGAAATGTACTGCAAAATGTGACTCCCAAGGTTTGCTCATTATATTTCATTGAAAAGTAAATTTAAGCTTGCTGTGGAGAACAGAGGTCAAAGCCAGAGCAGACAGAGAAGGAATGAGAAGGCAATGGGATTGGAATCGTGCTACCAGAGGGAAATGCGGGAGCTAGAGAAGCAGCTCAGGAAGACAGACCCGGCTGCTGTGGTCTCTACCACCCTGTAACCTCCACCTCCATCAAGTGGACAAGTTCCATCCTGAAGCACAACTTGCAGCAATCTTTGCTCAGGTCTCAGCTTTCATGGATGCTGCCTGAGGAAGGACTGACTCACTAGCTCAGAAGCCAGCTGGAAGGGCTCCTTTCACTTTTGCAATTGTTCTCTTGCATCTTTAAACTCATGGCTCTGGAGGAAATGAGACTGACAGCTCCTTCTAGTTCCCGAGCCTATGGTAGCAGATGTTCTGAACAGGTGCTCATCTGGACAAAGCAATCATCCCTCCAAATAGACAGCACCTCCTTAAGGGCACATGAGACTATATTAAATTCTGTTGACTTGCTCAAATTTCTTTTTTCTGGCAGTTAAGTAAAATGCACTCCAATACTTATTGCCCTCCCCCACCGGCTATTTGCTATTAAGACTTTAAATTTTAAATGAATTGTAATGCATCATTTTAGGAGTTGGATTCAGTTGTAGTACGGTATGAATATCAATAGAAGGTCCCTGTTTTCAGCCCTGGGAGAACATAAAGGCAAGCTCTTAGCTTTTGGGTTGCAAATGTATTGTGAAATATATGTGTACAGTTGGCTTCACACAAAAGTTAATGGAGACAGGGGTGTGGGAGCTAACAAAGGAAGTGCAAGTACTTTACAGCTTAGAGTGGCAGAAGAACACAGCTATGGGAGGAGGAGAAAGGGTGAGGAGTTTGTATCTTAGATTGCAGTAAATTAGGAAGCAGAGGACTTTTGCACATACATAAACACACACACACACACACACACACACACACACACACACACACACCCCAAAAAGAAAAGATTGGAAGAGAAAAGGCCTTCTCAAGGAAAGAACCAGAGCACAGAAAGAGATGGTGAGGATCAGGGGAAAGGCTTCCCTTGAAGACATGAAAATAGAGGGAAGAAGGAGAAAGGCGAACATGAATCCTGCTATCAGCTGGGAACAGCCATATTCCCCAAATGAAAGGTGCAGTAATAGTGCTTAAGACCAGACAGGCAAAGCACGAAAACTCCTACTAGCAATTGTACTAGCAGTCCTGAGACCTTCAAACAAATGACTTTTGGGAAAACAGACATATCCCTGTAAGACTGTGGCAGAAGTTTGGATCTTTGTAATATCGTATGATGGAGAAAGCATGAATGTCAGTTAGAGCTGAGAACATTTCTCCTTCTCTTGTTATTTTATCCCATTTATTTAGAGTGAGGGTCAGACTCAAGTACGAGGTAGATGATGACTGTCAGGAGTTCTCTTCCTCTGCTATGTAGGTCTCAGGAATTGTACTCAGGCCACAGGATTTGGCATCTGACACCTTTGCCAACTGTAGCATCTTACCTGCCCAAGGATAGTGTTTCACTCTTATCAGGCTCTCCTGCCATCCCAAATTCTCCCCAAACTCCTTTAAGATAAATGGGTTTGTCAGTCTCATCTGATTTTATCCCATTTGTTTCCAGCATGGAATTTTTCCTCTAGAGATTTCTGTCTTTATCAAATGCATGGAAAAGACTTGGTGAATTTGTTATTTATTAATTACAGTGCTAAAATTAAAAACCTTGGGCTCAGCCCTTGCTTTTCTCTGGCTTAGTAAGAAAGTGTGTTGCTTTGAGAAGGTCGTTGTTTCAATATATAAAAAAGGAAAACAAAACTTTATAATAAAGTGAAAAGAAAATTTTAGGAACAAGCCTTAGATGTCCATGACTTTGCTCTTCCCAAAGATTCACAAATCACAGTTGTTGATCATAAACAGGAAGTAGACAGGCTAAATAAGCTAATAGCAAGTTCCGCAGGACAGGACATGACATTTGGATTGGAGTTGCCCTCGTGTAGGTAGTAATACGTTACGGATCATGCCAGAAAGAAGCACCCATACATTAGGCAAGAGCATGGCATAGAAATAGGCCACATGAGGTGGAAACCACACAGCAATCATTCTGAGGATGAATTGGTGTAGGTAGGCATGCCAGAGGATAGTTTTGGTTCCTGTTTTTTGTGGTCTTCTAAAGAGAATTCTATCTAAAGGCTCCTGTGACTAGGTGACTCAAGGTGAGAGGAGGTACCTGGACACTTGGTTGGGTTAACTGGTCTGACCAGTTCATCCCATGCCCCATACCTCACCCCAGTTCCAGATATTAATCTAGTAAAATTCCCCAGACTAGCAGCTTGGTGCTACCCTCTGCTGTACTGGAGCTCTGCTATATTGGATCTCTCTCTCTCTCTCTCTCTCTCTCTCTCTCTCTCTCTCTCTCCTTTTCTCTGTCTTCCTCCTTCCTCTGTCTTCCCCCTCCCTTAAACTTTCCCTTCTGAACGTATAATAAATTCTCTAAAACCCACCCTGCGGTTCATGAATTTCATTATTTAAAGTCACAAGATCAGGAAAGCGGCTGTTTTGTGCAGCTTGGTAGCCACAGAGTTTTCTGTGACCCTTGTGCCTTGACATGTCCTGCACCGTTTTCAAATACACCCAGTGTTTCTGCATCAGTGTATCTCTCAGAAACCTCTGATGGTTTTTAATGTGTGTCTACATTGGAATAGGATTTCAGCTCCATTTTTGTTTGGAAGTTAAGTGAGTAAGAAACACTAATTCTCCACATGATAGGTATGTGAGTCTATACCCAGTAATGTCTGGCCGCTTGACTAGGATGCTTTGGATTTCTATCTATGTCCGGGGCAGGGGGGGGGAGTGGGCTGAGCTGTGTCATTCCCACAGGCAGAAAAACCCTTCCCTGTAGTAGGCAGGAATCTTCATTCCCATTACTGCATCCTGTTTTTCTTGTATAACAGGGGACTACAGGACAGACACCACTGTTTTAAACTTTTAAATGTTTCAAACAAAAATGGAGGATTTTGAAATATTTTATTATTTCATGTGAAACAAGGTCTTACTTTGTAGCCCTGACTTGCCTAGAACTTACTATCTAGACCAGGCTGAGCTTGAACTCAAAAAAATCCTCCTGCCTCTGCCTGCTTAGTGCTGGAATTAAAATCATGCACTGCCATACCCCGTCAAATATTTTATATTTATTTATTTAATTATCTGACTGTGTATGAGGTGTGCATATGGGTACACATATCTGGGGAAGCCCAAAGTCAGACCCCTGGAGCTGTAGTTATACGTGGTTACAGTCCATTGTGAGCTGGCAGTTGTGAATGCTAGGAACCAAACTGAGGTCCTTTGAAGAACAGTACATACTTTCAACTAAATGTTAACTCTCCTCTCCTGCAAAATAAATTTTTGTGGAGGCTTCGTCATCACATCGAGTAATCCTGGGTTATGAATTGAAGGGATTGAGGTGTTTGTTATTGAAAGTGACAATGAGTGTACTCTATGTCTGTATGTCCTGGAGCTGGGGACAGATTCAAAGAAGCAAGTAAAATATTTGCCATCCAGAATAAGAGCTCCTCTGGAGACAGCGAATTGTCTCCAAATTCTTCATTATGGTCCTCTGAATTCTGTAGCCACTTGCTAGCACTTAGGCACAATTTAGCTGCCATAAACAATCAACTTTAAGTAAAGATCACGGTGTCAGTTTAGAGAGATAGTAAATGAGACCCCAGCATGTCTCTCTTTAAACTTGTCCCATTAGAGCTTCCATTGGTTAAATCAAGCAACTCCCTCATGCCACAGATGACTTCATGGGTGTGGGGAGTGAAGCAGTGTTTTGGCAACATGCTTAAATCTGGCTCCTTTCTTTTATTATTATTTATTATTGTTAGTATGTACTAGCAAGGCTTACTAAGATTTTGATAACTAACCTAAATTTGCTAAGCTTACAGTTTCCCTGTGTTCCCTGTGCATTTATCCAGCGGTTGTATTAAATGTGAAGACTGAATGAATAGATTCTAGTGCCTAGTATACATTGAGTAGCCAATTTCTTCTTCCTGCTGTGATTGAGTTTCTTTAGCTACTAATTACAAAGTAGGTAGGTTGCAATATACGTTACACACGTTTGCAAGTACATATGCTGGGTGGGTACCTCATGTCTGTAATTTCAGCACTTAGGGGCCTAAGATAGGAAATTCTGAGCTTGAGGCCCATCTCGTGTATGGAGAGTCACCCTCTATAAAATTTTTAAAAGTTAGCATACACATGCATGTGATGTATTTAGTGAAACAAAACTGAAGGGAAATTTGGGGCTTGAAAGTAGTTAGAAGCAATTGATGTATCTGTGATAGATTGATAAATTTGGAGAAGGGCAAATTAAAGAAAATGATTGAACATTTTGTAGACTTCACATAAATTTAAAACCATTTCTGTACACTAAAGTGAGACTGATACTATGAAGCCTTATGCTTTGTCCAGACTTTTCCAGGTTGCTTTGGGTGTTCAGGGCCTTTTGTAACTTCTTTTAAACTTCATGATCATTTTGTCTAATTCTGTAAAGAATCACATTGATATTTTGGTAGTGATGGCCTTGATTCTGTAGGTCACTGTAGGTACTATAGGTAATTACTATAACTGGAATAGAGAATCCATAAGCCACAGTTAGATGGATAAAGAAAATGTAGTACAAATCCACAGTGGGACACACTTCACCATTACAAAAAAATAGCATGAATTCTTGTCAGGTGTGACAACATGGAACTGTGACAACCTGAGAAGCTGTTAGAGAAGCCAGGCACAGAAAAACAGACATTGCATGGTTTTTCTACCAAGGAGAAACCTTTACAATTTATCTCTAAGAAGTTGAAAATCAAATAGCAGTTACATAGGAATGGAGGATTAAGGACACTGGTGGAGAGATAAGTCAATGGCTACCATTCTAGTGTTATTGCTAGATGGTGTTATAACCCAGGCTAGCCAGACAGAAGGAATCAGCACTGCTATTATAGTATGCCATGGGGTGAATATAATTCACAATAGATTATACATCTGAAAATAGCTACAAAAGAAGAATTTGTACTCACCATAAAAGATTAAGGAGTTATCCTTAATTATCTTGCTAATTACCAAGTTGATCACTACCCACTGAATACGTAAATCAATACTTTTCCTCATAAATGTGGAGGGCAGACCATTAATAAAATACCAGACAATGGAACTGCTCTGCCATAAGGGAATCTTCACAAGCGTGGTCAGGAATCCAGCAGTGACAGCAGGGGAGTGCTGAACCTGGCACTACAGCCTCCAACCCCAGGCTTGGACTAGAACCGAACTTTGATCAACCAGGACTGTCCTGATTTACATGAACTTGATTTACATGGCCCTGATTTGGAAGATCCTTAATTGTGTGACCCTTATTTACATGGCAGATGTTGCACAACTGGAAATAAATTACATGCACAGCAGTTTACACTAATTTCTCAGAAATGCACACCTGCCAGCCTGTACTATTCTCTTTTACATAGTACAAAATGACACCCTAGGAATCTGCACATAAAGAAACTCACCCAAAATATAAAAGTACTTCTCTCAAAGGAGATTCCCTATAGCCCATTACCCTGGGTTGCGGTAGTATTATAGTTAGTTCCCAACCTGTTACCCTTGTAGAGTATGCTCCATAAACAAATTTTCCTCTAATGGTATAAAGGGGTAATTTAATTTATTTTCTGCCTGCTGATGTATTTCCTTACCACCAAGTCTACAACACACACACACACACACATACATGTATGTATATATACATATATATGTATATATATTATATATCAATGAAAACTATCCTAAAAATAGAACCATACAACAAATCTCTAAAATCTTGAATGAGCTAACAAGCAGGGAAAGAGAAAAGATTGGCTGTAGGGTTGACATTCTCTTACGGGAAATTACATTTCCAAAATTGCTAACTATATCTGTATCACTTTTAGTTAAAGAACATGCTTATATGTACAGTGTTTCATAGGTATAAAGATTTTTTTTTCACCAAAAAAATAATAAAGATTGTCACCCGTGCAATATCCCATGCTTGGGGAAATAGCAAACAATAAAAGAAATAGAACCAAATCAAGGAGGCTGGTTCTATGTCCAGGTTGAGCAACATCTCCCCTGAGATCCAGAGGCACAAGATCAGCTACAGTAAATGATCATCTTTTCCCAGTTAATTCCTGTTTCAAGAATCTTAATTCTAGCCTTGACACATTCACTTAGTTAAAGTAAACCCAAAACATGACCAAATAACACAAGCTAAACTACACATTATTTTAGTAATTAATTTTTCTCATAAACAATTTGGGTTGTGATGTAATTATCAAAAATATAGCTGTGTTTTATGAGAAATTTCTACAACGTTGAATGCAGGATAGGGATCTGCGCTTAGACAGTCTAATTTAAAAACTAAAGGGGGCTGTAGAGTTTTTGGATTTGCATAGGTAGGTTCAATTAATAAGATATATATTAAAAGGGGATAAGTCTGGGGGATATTGTCATAAAGTAAGTAAACGTTTATATATTACAGTGAAAGCTAATACCTGACCAAATATGCTACTATTGCTTAGAAAATAATGACTCATTTGACTATGAAATTTGCAATAAAATAGTCCATTAATATTTTATATGCATTATTCATATTGTCATTAACATAAATAAATAGATGGGGAATATCTAGGCTGGTAAAGGAGCTTGCTGTGGGATCTGATGACCTGATCATATCCCAAACCCACATGGTGAAAGGAGAGAACCAACTCCTGCCAATAGTCTTTTGACAATCACATGGACTCTGTCGCATGCAGTACCTTAGTACCTTCCTTCATCCGCAAAGAAACAAATAAATGAATGCAAAACTAAAATAAATGACCACATGGTTGTATCAAATAGTATAATATATGGTACACAGTAGACAGGCAATATTTTGTGCTACACAACCTTGAAGCTGAAGTTTTCTATTTATCCCAGCAAAGGAATTTTACACGTTCTTCTCCCCAAAGGCTCAAAATCCAATTACACCACAAAGATCACAGCATCCTAAAGGACAGATGTTGAGATATAATGAGAATCACACTCACTAAAAGTGCATATGAATGGGGAAGTCCTGTTACCTGTGCTTCATTGCCAGGCCTTTTTTCCCCATTGGTACAAGCCTTCTACAACCCATCAATCAGGAGAATTAATGGTGTGCCTAGAAATTCAAGCCATATGGAGATAATCAAGGCATCATAAATCTTGTTAGAGCAAATAAAGCCTGCAGAAAGAGACCGATAATGCAGCAATCAAATTTCAAAGCTACCTGCTTGCCCTGAATAACATGTCAGTGATGAAGATAATACGCCAATGGGGAAGTGGGTACTGATTCCCAGAAATAAAGGACTGGAAGAAATTTAAGAATCTTCTTGTCGTGGGGGCTAGAGAGATACCTTCGAGAGAAGGCTCATGTATAAAAATATTCCATGTTTACTGTCCAATAGCTTGAGATTTTCCCCCAGACACTAGACATCCATACAGATCAGATCATTAAATTCCATGCCTCTCTTTTCTAATCTTCATTTTAATCTCCTATCCTTCTTTCTTTTTGGAAAGAGACTGTGGACCTAGAAAGATAATTCCCTAATCTGAGATGAGTATTTGTAGCCAAACCTGAACCAAAGGTTGTGAAGATTTCTGCTTCTGAAGAGAACTATAGGCAAAAGGAAAGCACCTCCTCATTAAATATATATATATATATAAATACTATCATGTAAGAAGTCTTTGGTGTTGTTTGGAGAAAACATAGTGATGTGACGATATTTCAAGGCCAAACAACAGACCAAAGCTGAAGTGGGGAGGGAGCAGAAGGCTGGCCATTATCTACTGTGCCATTGTTCTCTTAAACCTGCCCAAACATCCACTTTGAACTCTCTTGTGTAAAATAAAAGGCCTATCATTTGTGTTTCAATCCAAGAGCAGTAATTGTTCCAGTAAAGCCCTTCTGCAGTCCTTTCTCTCTTTGTCCTCACAGTTGATGCTAGGTTCCCTGCTGTTATAGGAAGAGGTAGACCCTGGGTCAAGAGCCTGTCTCTGAGCCTATAAAAACATGCCCTAGGCCTCTGGAGTCTGGAAGAATGAAGAACCAAGAAAGCTGACGAGACCTGAGTTGCTAGCCTCCTTAGGATATCAGAGGGCTGTGATGGGGGTCTATACTCAGAGTTACGCTTTTCCTGTTATTCCTTCACTTCTTCATGTGACCCAAGAATTAGGGACAGTTTGTCTACATGCTCGTGTTGTAAAAACATAATGCTTTCTCTGAGACATATAAGGAAGCATCTCCATTCTGCTTGTGGCTAGAACTCTCATCAGAACCCCTGCTAAGTTGCTATCTTTCTGTTTGTTTGCCCATGGCATTGATATTAATAATTCTTTCAATAAATGTCTTACCAAAAAGGATAGTCCTCATCAGTGCCCTCTTCAAATTCTCAACCTGATACTTCTCAACTTGGTCATTGTGCAGATAATTCTGATTCTGTTTCCTATAGGGTTGTGACTGAGATTTGGCAAATGAAACAAATTTTCAGAAGGCAGTCAAGCATCTGCCCAGTCTCAGGAATTTAAACCACTTTGAATTTATAACTGTTTACTTGTAGCTTGGAAAATATTAAATGATAGCTCTTTATGAAGAGCCATGATTCCACAATTTAACCCATCCTAATGACAGATGCTGTGAATTCAGAATCCAACTGAAAACTCTGACCAGACTCAGAGGCATCACAAACTGACTTCATTTTCCAGTCCTATTATTGGACTGTATGAAACCACTGAGAAAATTTTTAACCCCTCTGACTCTTGATTCTTTTTATCAGAGAGCACTGCTGCCAACTTCATGTTTGAGCTTATGTAGCGAATAACCTACATCGGGAATGAAGGTGAATGAAGCTTCAGGGCTTCTGGAGGGAAGAAAGTTTGCTTTCTCACACTAAACTTTGTCAAATAGCTAAAATAGTGCTAGTGTAACCAGGTTGACAGAAAATGAAGGTATTCTAAAAGAGACACTCGGACCCCTCATTTGATCAGATTGTTAAAACAGTTGACCAGAGAAGCTCGAATTGCCCCAAGACCATATGCTGGGAGAAGAAGAAGGCTGAAGCATGGTAACAGCCAGAGGAGGGACCTGTAGTACAGAAGAAGGAAAGGCTAAGAACTTGTCAGACCACCTTACAGGATGAGACTGAAGCCCAGACAATCTTGGTTCAACGGTGTGAGAGATCATACACTGACAGGGACAATTTAGATGGTCCTTTGTGTAAACTGTAAACTCACATTAAGACTCCGAAGATGGATTAGAGAATGTCAGGGTCTCCTTGTTCCTTGTCCAAGTATGACCACATTAAGTAAATCTCCCTTTTCTGCATTTTCTCCCTATTAATTGGGCTTCTTGAGAATGTGTGACCAAATCTGAAACTACAGGATCGATATAGACTGTAACTTGAAGGCCAGTAACACTAAGTCTAACTGAATTGGACAGGACGGGTAGTCAACACAGACATTCCTAGCCACTTTACAGCTATGTCAGTAGGCTCCTATACCCCCATAAGCTCATGGGAAGTTCACTGGTATTCTAGAATAAAAAGTATCAAAACTGAACTTGAATAGGATCCTTTCAAAACTGTTTGTCTGGTCTTTGAGATAATTCATTTTATTTGCGTGTATATATTTGTATTATGTTTATATTTGCTTGTGTAGGTGAATGAAGAGGACATGACTAGACACGGGTCCTTGACTACCACTGTGTTTGAGATAGAGTATCTTGTTTTCCATTGTGTTTGATAGGCTAATCAGTCCAGGGACTTCTCAATTTCTCCTGTCTCCATCTCCTAATCACCACAGAAAGCTCAGCAACATAGCTACTACATATAACTTTATTGGCTTTCAAAGAGGTCTTTCCATGTATGTGACCAGTGCATTATCCAATGAGCTATGAGAAATGTATTTTCTTCTAACAATTGCTAAAATTTTGCAAAATGAATTAAACTGTTGTTATCTGATTAGCAGTGATCAAATCAGTGGTAAAACAAATCATTTTCCTTCAGTGGTTGACTATGGGAGCCAATGCAAGTTTGTTTGAGTCTGCTCTGACCCTAAGCACCAAAATCTGTTTGTTGGATGTGTAGTGTAAAATGGTGTGAGAACTTCACGTTTACAAGCTTAGGTATTTTATCAACAAAAATCTTCTTCAAACTATGGCTACACCCTTGCATGACTATGGAATAAATTTGGAATAATGTCTGCACAAGGGTACTTACTAATGACCTCTTTGGAATACAGTCATGGCCATTTGAGCATGAGTTCACAAGCAGGGATGGATCTTCTATATCTCCAGTTTAAAAATTAAGAGTATTCCACCACTCCCACCAGTTTCAGTGTGTGGAGTCCAGGATGAAGAGAGAGGCTTTAGGTATGTTCCTATGTCTCTCTACAACTTCTTTCTATGAAAGAGTGCCTTAGTTCTACTTATTGTTCACCCATTCTACCAGGCTGCATGGCCACAAGCATGTGCCTGACTCTTTCTCTCCAGTCTTAGGACTACAAAAGTTCACTACCCAGTTCACCTCTTTCCATGGGTGCTGAAGATCCTCAAGTTTTCTATGTCAGTACTTCTGATCCACTGGGCCATCTCCATGACCCTTCAGCCCTCACCAAACATGTCAATATTATAATATACATGTCCTCTTGACATTAGTGAACTCACTCAGGCAATTCCAAGCACACCACAGCACTAGGCTGACTAGTGGAAGTAAAAATGGTAAGCTATTCAAAAATTACCCAGGACTATAAACTCAGATATTTAGCATTGTGACTCATATGGGCTGAACACTACTTTACTCTTTTCATATTGACTTAATAGCAATGCAGAGAAGAGCATCCATGACATAAGCTTCTCAGTTGACTGCAGCTGTGACCTAACCTGTTTACTTCTTAGATACATAAGTGTGGGTGAGTTACAAACTTCATATAAACTTGGTTTCTTTATGTATTATGAGGGAATACCAAGATCTCAAGCCATGTTGAAATTGCTTGGCAAATAGTGGGCAATTTATACAAATTTAAATAGAGACAGCATATTCAAATCTGGATAGAAACCGTAGTTTCAAGTTGAAAATGGAGGCATGCATGGTAGGCATGCAGAAGCAGGTGAAGTCCTGTGAGTTTAAGGCCATCCTGGTCTATGTTGTTAGTTCCAAGCCCATCATGGCTACTGTGGGGGATGCTGCCTCAGAACATAATATAACATAACATAAAGTGAAAAAAAACATACGATGATTTCACTGGATGCTGAAAAGGCATTTGACAAAATTCAACACCCCTTTATGATAAAGGTCTTGGAGAGATTGGGGATACAAGGAACATATCTAAATATAATAAAAGCGATATACAGCAAGCCAACAGCTAACATCAAAT
>JAQHUG010000071.1:5253316-5282288 GCA_028555095.1 Dicrostonyx torquatus | reverse complement strand
TAAGTCACTGCCACGTGGCGATACTTACATTAATATAAATGGGCTAAATCAAGGTATAAGAATTAGCCAATAAGAAACTAGAGCTAGTAGGCCAAGCAGTGATTTCATGAACACAGTTTTTGTGTGGTTATATCAGGGCTAAGCTAGCTGGGCAGCTGGGACAAACAAGCGGCCCTCTCCCTTGCAACACTCTTTGAGTTAAGAGTTGTGATTTTCCATTAGCAATGGTGAAACTTTAGATGCTACAAGGTTGCATTGTTGACTTGGTGGGAGATAGATGCTTGTACATTTCAAAGATTTACACAGTGCTCACAGATACACTAGCTCTCACACAGAGGATAAAAATCGCTATTAAAAGGGCTAAAGCAGCCCAAGATAACTTGGACCTGGACTTCCAAACATTTCAAACATTCTAGCCTCTCCACAATCACTGAAATGCTAATAGTCTATCAGCTTTACAATTTAGTAGAAGACACTGTTCCTTTCAGGAAGACAAAAACAAAAATTCATTTAAATTAGAGCTTGTTGGCCAAAATAGTAGACTCTTGCTTATTCATTCTTCTTGACTATTGTGGCTTAAATATTGTAATCTGCTTGACTAAACATGTAACTTCTTCTGGAATACAAGGTCCAGACCTCTCTTTAAAGTATTTGCTTGAGAAAATTTGCAATTATGTATCAGTTTTTTATGCACCTTAAAAATGTCCACACATTTTCTAGTCAGTTTTACAGTAGAGTCAATATACTTCTTTAAGACAGGTCTAAGAAGGTGAAATGCAACTGCAAAGGAGGTTAGAATTTCCTGTCTCTGTAGGAGGGTAGAATCCCTTCACTTGTCTTGAGGGTGTGTCAGAAAGTGAAAAGATTTTTGCTATAGTAGGTTCAGAGACATAAAAAGTAAACTCTTAGAGAGTTTTCCTGAGAAAAATGCACCAGGTCATGGTGACTTCACACAGAGCCTTCTTGGCACTTGTTTTCCTGAGATAAAGTCCTAAAATTGTTCATCAATGGAGAAGGTACAACTTTGGCTCAAACAGGCCCAGCCACAGCTCACATGGGCTGGGACCTTGGGATTGGCCAACAGTTTCTAATTTTGCTCCTGTAGAGAGTTATGGAGTCCTGAAAACTTCCAGGTCTCCAAGGAGAATGACAGGTCACTCTGTGTGACTAGGTTAGCTATTTAGCCAACCCCATGAAAATAATGGCTAAGGTGATAAAGTAAAGCCAATGAAGAGCCCAGAAGTTAGTTTAGAGATAAAGAAAACACAGAACCAACCCCAGAAATCAGTTCTAAGGACTTTACCCAGTGAGGACACAGAGACATGTCCTATCAAGCCCTATAAAATGCATGCCTCTGGGTGATGAACATGAAGCTACAGTATTTGATATTTTCTGTGTTGTCCTCCAACATCCACATGCCATGTGGCTCACACACACACACACACACACACACACACACACACACACAGACATGTTCATATGCAGGCACAGCATGTGCACATGTGAACACACCCACACATGCACACAAACATATGCATGCATGCATGCATGCACACATGTGCACACACTCACACCTACACACATTTTTCAAGAGCTGTTTACTTTCCCAGAGGCTCTTGTAATGTGATGTTTCCTTGCCATAGACACAAAGTCACAGGTCGCACTGAGAACTCCAGAACCCTGATATAAAGCTGAGATGAGAAGACTTTTTCAGAATGGTAGCTTACCTGCAGAGTATAATTCACCCCAGCTTTTATCAGATGCTTGATCAATTCTGCTGAATGTTGGAAATGAACTTTTGCTGCAAAAATATTAAATTATGAAATTTGAAAGAAATGAATCCATTAGAACCAGAAACTTTTAATATATTTTCCAAAGAGCATAAGTATCTTGCATACATTATTCACTTGGAAGACCCATCATTAATTTTAACTAGAAAGCTGTTAGGTAAAATTGCAGAGTTCCATTTCATACCATAAAACAGAACACGGAAACAAGGGCTGTTATTAAGGTGAATTTGAGTATGCAATGGAAGACTTTACATATGTGTATATCTGTGTGATTGCTCCTGTGTCGGGGTGGGTGTGCATATGCACAATTATGAATGTGTGTAGAAGTCAGGGGACCACTTTGGAAGTAATTACTCAAGTTCCTTCAACTCTTTATTGGAGACATGTTCTCTCAATGACCTGGGACTTTGATAAACAAGCTACCTTAGGTGGCCAGCAAGTTCCCTTTATTCACTTGTCTTTGCCCAGCATCTTGCCTACACTGGGATTATAAGCATACACCACCATACCTATGCTTTACTTTTTACTTGGATTCTAGAGAATCCAAACTTTGGACTGTGCACGAGAGAGCTACCTGCCAAATTCTGTATGAGGTCATTTAGGTGTATTTTGCATGAGATAATTTATTTTGTAATTAATTATATATTTAGTTCTTTCTAATCACTTGCCTGACTTGTGTGTCTTGCCTGTCATGAATACAGTGAAATATCTTCATATACATACTTGAAGATTTCTAGAATCTAGACTTATATAGACATTGACACTGTATTATTGTTTTAAATTAGGAGTGGGCAGAAGTGAGATGGCGCAGCAGAAAAGGGTGCTAGGCAGGAAGCCTCATAACTTGAAATCAATTACTGGGACCCATAAATGGTGGAGAGAACAGACTTCCAAAAGTTGTGCTCTGATCCCAAACACATGCTTTTATAAGCATGGGAACATATACACACAATATGTAACTATATGAATAAATGTAATTAAAATCTCATACTAGAATTGAATGTCCCATGTTGAGAAGATAGAGCATGTCACTCATTATTCAGTGTTAAATATTGGATTCAGACCAAACCGTTTTTTCTCTTTTCCCTCCATCTTTCTTCTATCTGAATGGAATGCACATCTCAGGAGCTCTGTATTTGGTCAGCTTCCTGGTGCTTGCAAGATGTAGCACTTTCAGCTACTACTCCAGCACCACATCTGCCAGCACACTGCCATACTCCCCATCATGATGGTAATGGACTAGACCTCTGAAACTGTAAGCCAGCCATCCCAATTTAATGTTTTCTTTTTAAGAGAGTCTTTTGTCATGGTGTCTCTTCACAGCTATAAAAGCCCTAACTAAGACACTTAGTAAATGGATTTCAAAGAGTACTAAAAAATCGTAGGGTGGTGTCTAGAGATAAAATCATCTCATTTTCACTGTTATTGGCTCAGCTGGCTCAGATTTCATAGTGAAGCAGAAAAAAACTACCATACCCAGAACAAATCACCATCTAAAGTCCTGCTTTCCCGACACTTATTTCTCTAATAGACTAGGTGTGAACATGGTAGCTCTGTAGGATGGCATTTTTGTGCAGAACAAATAAGGCATTTCTAAGGGCTGTTAGTGCCTTTTCTGAAACATAATTAGCAATTGGTGACTTCCCATGACTGCTATCAACATATTTGGATGGTATTAATACTATGACATCCTTTAGAAGCATGGTTTCTCTGTAGGTGTGCATCATGCAATGCTTCTATTAACTAAATCATTTTCTGAATACATTGCCCAATATGTGGCAATTGTGGATTTTCAGAAGAGTTCTCAAGAGAACAAAGGGTCCCTTTATAGGCTGCACCAGATTTTCTTTCCTTTTCTTTTTTTATATATTTTACATTGTGATGAGAAGTTTGTAGCACAGTAAAACAAAAGGACTATGGGTACCAGCCATGAGCTGCTTCATGTGGAGTCCATTACTGTTTTCCTGTGTATCTTTTTATATTTTAGGTAAGAACCCAGATTAACACATGGCTCTTAGACCTCATAGCTCCTAACCTAATTTTAACTAAAGGATACAAACATACACAAATGCAGTCACGAGGACATAAATCTGCACATTCATACATACTCACACACATATACCACATTCATTTATCTGAGCCCTGATGTTACCACATCTTGACATCAATTGCTTTTTTTTATTTCCTAGTCAAGACTAGTCACAATATGGTCTTCAGTTGTAAATGGCCGGTAGTTGCTGTCTACATGAATACAAGATCAGAATTGGTTTCTCTATTACATCAGAAAGTGATACTGGAGAGCACTACCTTATTTCCTTCCCATTTCCTAACAGACATCTCATTCTCCTTGTTACTTCCTGTACTCTTGTTCAGTAGCTTCACAAGGCCCTCTGAAACAAGCCCTACATGTAAGACGTGTCCTTTTGTAACAGGATAACTCCCATCAGATAGAAGCATCAAATACAACACTTACTATCAGCAGTTCCGTGAATTATTAATATATTTTCTTCTTTTAGACCATGAATGTTATGCAGTACACTGGAGGCCTGTAAGTAAAACACAAGTATTTGTATATGTGGAGAGACCCAAATGGAAGAATTTCAATCTATACTTCACAACAAAAAAGTGGTCTTTGTCTTTTGTTGTTATTTTTGTCTTAGTTACCTGGTAAGTGCTTTCTTCCTTTGATGGCATACCAAGGTAGCGCTCAGAGAAAGCTGAGGCTGTGACCAAAGGAAAAAGAAAACAACATCAAAAGAAGCAAATCACACCCTGTTTCATTATTTATTCATGCACTTCAAATGTAATTGTCACACTCTGGTAAAATCAATTGCATCAGGGAGGTGATAACTCACAACAGGCTTTAATAACACATGATAAATGAGCTCAATTGAGTTTCTCTGCATTGGGATTTTGCTTTCCACCAATCAATACCGTAGATTAGGACTGTCTATAGGACATACTCACCATACAACCTCATGTCTGAGATGGGTGCAACCACAGCTCCACATTTGAAAAGCTTCTCGTCTGATTTTAAGATCATTGCTGCAATATAGCCCCCGTACCCCTGAGCAAAAGAAAAATTATATTAATGATTCCTAACAATATTTGTACCTTTTGATTGCTGTTTAATAATGCACATATCCCCGTGTCTCTGAGTGTAGAATGGAATGCAAAAAAATCACTGTGTACATATTAGGATTCAACAGCTGTTTAAAAATTTATGCAATGGGCTTTTTTAATAACTAAGTAAAATATGAAATTAATTATATATCAAAAAAGTCACAATTTCACACCATGTATCTCAGAAATGCTCCAAATAATTTGAAATAGAGTATCTTTTATATATCGTTTTAAGACAATTTGGTGTGTATTTTAATTGAATACTTAATAATAATGGTGGTTAAGTTCAATTATGAAAGGAAAGTAAAGCATTAAAAATACAGAACAAACTATATACTCTGCTTGCAATTTCCTTGCAGTGTCTAAGGGCCTGTCACTCCAAAGTGTGATTCTAAGAGGAACAGAACCTGCTGTCATGGGATGAACAAACCTCTTTTGGATAAGGATGATTTGAGATGGTAATTTTGAGAAATACAGTCAGAAGCTGCACTGATAACGCACGTAGTGAAGTGTTTCCCATGCAAGCTTTCGGTCCCAAGTTTGATCTTCCAAAACCCAACTTTATTTTTTTTTTTTTGTCATGCCAGCAAATGTATTTTGAATATTCAGAATTGAGTCAAGAGCCTGAATGAAAGAGATGATCTGAGGTAAAAGATCCATGACAAGAAGAATTGGGTTTTATTTTCTGAAGGCAATCACTGAAGGATTTTAAGTAGTCTGTAATATTTCCCAAATTAGCACCTCATTACCATAATCACCATTGTCACAATTCTTTTTTTTTCCTTTTTTTTATTGTTAAAAGAAAAATTTACATTTACTCCCCTTGTTCCCGGCCCTCCCGCTCCCCCACTACCCCACTGCCCTCCCCCTGCTTCCTTATGATGGTGCAGGATACCCTGTCCTATGGGAAGCCCAAGGTCCTCCCCCCTCCATCTCAGTCAACTAACTTAATTCTTATGCAATCAATAAATTGGCCAAGTCGTGAGAAGAAAGTAACTAACTACAGTTATCTAATCTTCAACCCAATCAAAGATCTGAGAAGGGAAATAACATTACCTGAGTGATTAGGAAGTGCAATCAAACAACTTCCAAAATATGTAACAAGTCACAGAGACAGCTGGCTACCTGGGCAATCACCCAAAGTCACATTTGCAGTGTTGAAGCAACCAACTTTGGCTAAGGCCTAGCATAACTGACAGATTATTTTTAAAGGCAAGGAAATTTTCAAAACCATCTTACCCTGTCTTGGCAGGATTTGACAGTTTTGCTTATCCATTTCCAGCTTTTATGTATTTTGTCAGTAGTTGAGGTATGGGCAGTTCCTTGCCCAGAGGCCGGTTTTGCCAAGAAGAGGACAAGCTCCACTTGGAGTGTCTTTGGCGCTCAACAGTCTCTCGGGAATAGGTTGGTGTAGCCAGGAGCGTTTGTGTCTCTTTAAAAAACTAAAAAGCTGAACATTGGTGCACACTTTGCATCTCTGTGTTTGGATGGTGGAGGCAGGTCAGTACCTCGAGCTAGCTGGCTGGTGAGCCTAGCTTACTTGGTGAGTTTGAGGATAATGAGAGACCTTGTCACAAAACTCAATGTGGGTGGTGCCTAAGAAATAACAGAAGCAATTTTCCTCATACATGGAAGCATTTGGAAACATATGCACCCTTCCACACACAAACATGAATAGTTAACACTTATACAAAGAAGAAAAGAAAAGAAAATCTGCCAGACATAGGACAAACAGGATCTTTCTGGTTGTAATTGATTTATATTTACAGGGAAATCTGTTGATATCTGCCTTCTGCACCATTAAGAGGGAAGACCTACATGTTTAAACTCTCACCAGTGGGAAAGGAACAAATTAAGTAGAAGAAAAAAGAATAGAGAGAAAAGAAAAAGAAAGAAGGAAAACAGAAGACACAGATGAAGATGAAAGAGGGATGAGGGAGAAGAAGAGGAGGAAGGAAAGAAATAGGAACAGATTAGGGTTGTGGTGAAGAAGTGAGTTCTAATTTATATGTTCGAAAGCAGTTAAGCAGTGCTTATCGGAGGTGCAGGGATGGCATGGGGGTTGTGCAAGAACAGAAGCTACAAGTGTCTGGTAGGGAGAATGGGAACAAAGTCCTGAAAAGTTTGCACAATGTGAGGCCATGAGTTCAAAATGTATTGGTTTGACTCCTGCCAAAGGAGTAGATTTTAGCTGTTCTTTGCACAAAATCTAATGCAAACAAACATGGAGGAAGTAGCCAATGATGTCAACTCTCACTGTCTACTACAGGAATCAGTTTGTCACAGAGATGTGTGACATCCTGTCATCGTATATAGACTTTAAATCTGCATGGCAGTATCATTCAGGAAAAAAAGTCACCTAACAACCATTTACAGTAAATGGGTAATGGTGTAATTCAGTAAACTGAGGGACTCTCTCTCTCTCTCTCTCTCTCTCTCTCTCTCTCTCTCTCTCTTTCTTTCATTCTTTCATGTAAGTATTTCATTAGCGTAAACTGCCTTTAAACTATTATTCTCCTGTCTCAGATTCCTGAGAGATGGGATTCGGTTTGTCAAGACTTTTCATTTTAAACAAACTTTAAGGGTATGCCTGTGATACTATTGAACACTACATTTTATTGTGTGTGTGTGTTTGTGTATGTATTTGTACATTCACATGATTGCCACTGTGCTAGATCATGCAAAGGTTAGAGGCCAACTTTAAGGAGTCAATTATTTTCTTTTACCTTGTGGTGCAGGACAATTCTGTATCCTGTCAATCATGTTTTAAATAAATGCTGATTGGCCAGGCATGAAGTATAGGCGGGAAAACCAGACAGGAAGTAGAGGTGAGAACAGGAGATTTGGGAAGCAGGAAGCTACCATGGCATTCCTGTGCAGATCTCCAATAAGGCAACATGTAGCATCCCAGCTGAGAGAAGTTACAGCTGACAATGGGTTAATATAAGTTATGGGAGCTGGTAGGAAGACTGAGCTAATGGGCCAATCAATGTATAACCTAATGTAGACTCTCTGTGTGATTTTCTTTGGGGCTTGCCGGCTGTGGGGTACTGGGAGGGACAGAAACCCCAACAAACCAGCCCTCATGTTACAACCTTGTAGGTACTAGGGATTAAACTCAGGTCATTAGGCTTGATGGCAAGCACCTTTGCCTCTGAACCATCTTACCAACCCCTGTTAGACCTTGGCCTTTTGATAGGGCAGAACTTAAATAGGCAGGGAAAAGAGAACTGAATGCTGGAAGAAAGAGAAAGGCTGCCTTGGCCTTTTCATAGGGCAGAACTTAGATAGGCAGGGAAAAGAGAACTGAATGCAGAGAGCCACCATGGAGTCGCCAGAGTCAGACATGCTGAATCTTTACCAGTAAGCCACAATGTCATGGTGACATACAAATTATTAGAAATGGGCTGAATCAAGATGTGAGAGTTAGCCAATAAGTGGCTAGAACTAATGGGCCAGGCAGTAATTTAATTAATACAATTTCTGTGTTGTTATTTTGGGGGTTAAGCTAGCCGGGCAGTGGGAATTGGCCTGCTCCTCCTACTACAAATGTCTTCCTATTTTCCTCAAGAATTCCCTAGACTCATGGAATGAGACAGGGAGGAAACAAATAGCAGTAGCCAACAAGCCATCCGATGAGAATTTGACAGGAGCCTTGGCCTGGGAAGACATCCTAGCCAGGATTCTTCTCCTGAGATCTGGTGCACACATCCTTTGCTTCTTGCTTCCTGAGGAGCTTGTTTCACTATTTTTTTAATATGAAAATTTGGAATGTAATGAAGCTAAACAATCTTTAAGACTTAATGATAGTGAAAGCTGTGGAATTTAAAAATCAAATCTAAAATGCTGCTTTAATTTGATTTATTTCAGAGAAATAACTTCTGTTTTTAAAGGGAAAAATCAACACTGCCAGGAATTAGAATGAATTAAATTATAATTGCTCACCATCCTCTCAATCATTTCATGTTTATTCACTGAGGCAAAAGTTGAACTTGAAAGAGCTTTTGGAAAACTGACTATGGACGGCAGTGAGAGTCTGATGTGAGCTCTCGCTAGATGGGCAGGTGTTGGACTTAATTTTCAAGACAGTTTACACTTCAAGTAGATTCTTAGTCTGCGGCTCCTTAGACTGACCTGCAGCCAATTAGAGGTGGTTTGCCTTCAATGGGAGGAAAGCATTCAACAGCTCAGGATGCTCTGCTTCTACCATGCCAGTGTTTGGTTTCCTATAACCAATAGTTTTATAATCACAGAAAATTTAGTGGAGGACCCAAACCTGGAATTAAAGATTTTGGCAATAGCCAAACCAGTGTATGTATGACAGTGGGGGGTGGGTTCCTTTTCTTCCCTAGAAATGACTGTGGGAGATTGGCTAATTCAGAAGCTAATTGGTTCTGTCAAAAGAGTACCACCACATCCCCACCCCCAGAAATTTGAAAGTCCTCCTGAGGAGTTCTTCTGGAAAGGGAGCACCAAGTCTTTGTTTTGGGGAGATAGAAGAATCAGAAAATTGGCAATTTTAAGCACTGAAGTGAAAAGTACATTGATACACCTATAAGGTCCTTTTCCTATCTATTTGTCTGCCTGGGATCTGCCTAACTCCTGATCTTCAACATGATTAAAATATAATGTACATATGTATTAAATTCTCAAATAATGGGTAAAAATATTTTTTTAAAATTTGGTATTTCAGAATTAGCAAAATTATATCACGATGTATATCTCTGCATTAATCTTGTTTCTTTAAGTCTTCACATCTTTATATATGTGTATGATGTGTGTGTCTGTGTGTGTGACACACACACACACACACTTATGCTTGTTTCTGTGATAGTGCAGTTGCTCTTGTGCCACAGTGCATATTCAGGAATCAGAGAACAATTTTGAATATCAGTCTTCCAACTCCTAATCACTGCTGAATAAGCCAGGCTAGGCTGCATTGTGATGTTCTGAGGACTTTCCTCTCCACCTGCAGCCTCTATGTAGGAGCAGTGTGGTCACAGGTGTGGGCTACTTCTGACTTTAAATGAGTTGTAGGAATTTGAACTCACAATCTCGTGTGTATGTGACAAAATCTTAGTTCACTCAGGCATTTTTCAGCTCTGATTATATGTATTTTCACAAACTCCAGAAATGGCTTCATCTAGTTTCAAACTTTAAGAAGTTCTTTTGCAAATAATGAGATGCAAAACTGTAAATATTGGTTTCCTCTTTGTAAGTCAAGTTTAATATGTTTTATAGTCAGTCTTTTCTCTAACCATAAACCAGCCCTGGGAAGCCATGTTCCTTGATCTTTACTGTTTGGTCTCATGCCCGCAAGATCTCCTAGTGGGGCGTTGTTACTTCAACTTCTCCTGAAAAAAATACAGCAAGTAAAAACACTTGTGTAAACATGATGACCTGAGTTCAGTCCCTGGAACCGACTCAAAAGTGGAATGAAAGATTTGACTCCACCAAGCTGTTCTCTGACTTCTACACATTCATGGCATGCATTTGTTGCTTATTTTCCATTTTTTTCTCTATAACAACTAGAAATTCAATAATGTGACCTTTGTGTGTTTTATTATTAGTAGACTTAACTCTGTTAAAATTGTTTTGCATATGTGGCTGTGGTGGGGGATGCATGTGAGTTCAGGTGTCCATCGAGGACAGAAGAGGACATCAGATCCCCTTCAGGAAGAGTTATAAGCAATTGTGGGTCTGCTGATGAGGGTTGTGGGAAACGAACATAGGTCCTTTACTAGAGAAGTGCATATTTTTAACTTCAGAGCCATCTTTCCTGCTCTCCACATAGCTCTGTTAAAAGTGCTGGGTCTTGTGCCGGGCATTGGTGGCGCACGCCTTTAATCCCAGCACTCAAGAGGCAGAGGTAGGCGGATCTTTGTGAGTTCGAGACCAGCCTGGTCTACAAGAGCCAGTTCCAGCGCAGGCTCCAAAGCTACCGAGAAACCCTGTCTCGAAAAACAAAAACAAACAAACAAAAAAAAGTGCTGGGTCTGAGTAAATAATCATAGTCCCTGCATTGCTAAGTGATCATTGCAGTGCTGCTTTCTCGCATGATGTTTATAAAATTCTCACCTTCTTCATGCAGGGTCAATCCATATCAAACTTTTTAAAAAGAGAACAATTAAAGAAAGTTTGGATTTAGGAGTTTTGTGACCTTTCACAACAAGAATGTTTGCTTTAAAGAATAAAATAAAGCCAGGCGGTGGTGGCGCATGCCTTTAATCCCAGCACTTGGGAGGCAGAGGCAGGTGGATCTCTGTGAGTTCGAGACCAGCCTGGTCTACAAGAGCTAGCTCCAGCGCAGGCTCCAAAGCCACAGAGAAACCCTGTCTCGAAAAACCAAAAAAAAAAAAAAAGAATAAAATAAAAGACCCATGAATATATATTTAGGTAAATTGAGGTTAAGTTCCAATGACTATAATTTAAACTACCATGGTTCCAAGCCTCAAGTCTAATTACTGAGTAAAAAGACACATGGTCAGTTAAATGTATAGCTGCTAAAATGTTTTCATAATTCCAACAAGCCAGTTAGCACATAATAGAGAAAGCAGTCATTCACAGGGACATTAAAATAAATCACACATAATGTCTAGGAGCCAATATTACAGTGAAAAGATTTGTCATGTATGTATATACCTGTGTATACACATATAAAATAATATTCTAATGGAAGGACAAAAGAAGATTTAAAAACTAGCTAAGGGCTGTTTCTTGTTGATATTTCATTAATACTAGGAATTTACTAAAAATTGTTTAATTTTTAAAAAATTTTTAGCTGATGAGCTGACAGCAAAGAAAAGAACATTCCTTTGCAAGCTAGACAGGAGGACTCAGAAACTCAACCCTTGCACCGCCTTGCTTTTGCACCTTTATCCTTCAGAACTGTAGAAAAACCCACAATATTATTCTATACGAAATAATAACTATGTCCAGTGAAATGGTGTACAGAATAGGGATTATCTGTGTTTAATCTGATGAACTGAGTTTGAGTCTCAGAACCCACACGTTAAGCAGAAAGAAGTGACTCCCCAGAATTACCCTCTGACATCTATACATACAACATGGCACATGCAAATGCACACACACACACACGCGTGCCTGCCCCCCACATACACATGGGGGGTGAAGACAGAGATGCACACAAACAAATGGTAAAAGGGGAGGAAAAGAAGACACATGGGAGAGTGGAAATGAAAGTGCAGGTGTAGGATTCATAGGAAATAGTGTTTTTAAAACATTAAAATGTATTGCCATTAGTGTGCTTTCATTAAAGAATCATACATATAAGCATCAGAACTCATAGCAGGTAACTCCAGGGGTAAATCCAGGGATGTCTGGGAACTTACATACTTTGAGTTTCAGTGTTAAAGATGACTTAGTGAGCCAAGAAGTCAGGAAACAAACTGAGCAGCTACTGGAAATTAAAAGTGTAAATCCTGACCATGCTTTGCAAGGGTTCTGCCCTCTCTTTCCTGCTCAAACTATAAAAAGAAAAAGATGCACAGAACTTAGGTAGCCATCAATTAATGATGGCAAGAAACATTGCCTAATAAGTTTTAAAAGTTCAAGTTTGAGAAGACAGCTTAGCGGTTAACCACTGAGAGTGACTGCTGCTCCTGCAGAGGATCTGAGTTCAGCACTCACATCAGGAGACTCACATAGGCCTATAACCTCATACCCAGGGGATCTGATGCCCCATCTATCTATCTATCTATCTATCTATCTATCTATCTATCTATCTATCTATCTATATATATACACCTTCCTCCAAACACATAGAAACACAAACATTCCCCCTTTTACTGCTCATTTCTACCACTATCCATCAACTGTATGCTTGAGAAATAGACATCCCAATAAGCAAGTGAATTATGTGACTTAAAGGTCATACAGAAAAGTAAAGTACAATGACTAATGAAATTATGCGTACATAATATATGCATATATATGTGTATATGGATAAATATATTCAATGTTTCTATTTACCTTTCCAAAAATGCTTAACCTTTTGGAGTCAATATACGGCAGTTTCAACAAATATCTATGAGAAAAACATAAATATACATAGTTATACATTTTTGAGTCAAACACATATCTGAATTTATGACTTATAGACAGATAGACATGTTTATACACTCCCCAAAATCTTTAGACATGGTTCACTATGGGGTGAGGTAATGGCTCAGTAGGCAGAAGTATGAAGACCTCAGTGCAAATCCCTAGAACCTTCATAAAACCAGGCAAGGTAGTGTGCACCTACAATCCCAGAGTCCCTTCAGTAAGATAGGAGGTAGAGACAATAGCTTCCAAGAAGTTCATGGGAAAGGTGGCCTGGTGTCCACAGGGGTGACCTCAAGAGATGCTGTCTCAAACAAGTTCAGGATGGACACCTGGGATTGTCTTCTGACTCCCACATTTGATGGTAGCATTACACACACACACACACACACACACACACACACACACCAGTAGAAACACTACTAGAAAGGCTTTCCTTATACAAAAGGCCTGTACATTTCACAGTTTTCTGCTCAAAGCTACAGTCCAGTAGTTTGTCATCATTTGTGAGCTTGCTACAGATGTGGAAATCTCCAGATGTACCCTGGCCCGCAGGGATAGTTTCCTTACACCATGCCTGACTGATCTTTTTATACTAAGCAGCAATGACCTTCCTATTGCACCTTTCATGCCACCATGGTAATATTAACCTTGAGATGTTAAAGAATTAGAACTAAGGGTGGATGAGATAGCTTAGTAGATAAAGGGAATGATGTAAAGTGTGATGGTCTACATGTAATTTTCATGGTTGAAAAAAAGAACTAACTCCTGCCAACTGTCTTCTGACCTCTACATCTGTTTTACAGCTTGTAATCACCTACACACATCACACACAAACACACACACACACACACACATACATACACACACAAAGAAACACTCTAAATAACATTCCAAAAATGTGTTAGTATTTTAAAGGATGAATCATAATTAGTTGTGGACATGCTAGATAGTGTAGATTTCTGTCAATCAGGAATATAGTAGTGAACTGCTTCTCACAATTCCATAAACCCAAAGTAAATTCTAATTGCAGTGGATAATAAGATTATTCTTTTATGGTGCCCCTAAGTGTGATAGATGCTTGAGAAAAATGCAAGAAAGCTACATGCTCAACTTAGAAAATTGGTAGACCCACAAACACATCTCTGAGTGAGCAAGGGGTCCTGTTAAATAGATTCTGCAGTTATGAAGAGCAACAGGGAGACATGCACCGACTTACTTTACAGCTGCTACTTGGTCCTTTGCGTCTACCGACCCTATCCTTCTGTGAATCTCCTGCAAAACTTTCAGGCCCTGGAATCCACTTCCTCTGCCATCAAATCTTGCTACAATGACATTATCAGTGTCAATAAGAACGGAATCCCAGTCAACATGGAACTTATCTGTCACCACTTGGCCTCCTGGTTCTTCATCCCTGCAAATTTGAGCATACTTGATGAAACGAAGAGCAATTGGCATCTGGTAGGTTTCACCTTCCTACTAACTGGCTACCCAGTATGGAAATCATCTACGCTGGCTCTTAACACTTTGCATAATATTTGACAAGCCTAAAGGTTAATCTTTGATGACAAACCATTTTCCTTATGTAAAGTTTTAAATGAAGAGCCCCAAGGATGAGGTGTAAACATGCCTTAAAATTGCATAGTTGAGCCTGGTTTAATTCATTTTTCAAAGAGAAGAAATGGAGAATATATGTGGCCCTTTTAAAGGCTTATCTTAAGAATGACTGTCAACTTGACAGACAAGTCTATTTTTATTAGATGTCTTCAACTGGGTTAAGGAAATAAATGCATCATTTACAAGGGTTGAAGGGTCTGATAGAGTGCTAACAGCCATGGAAACTTCATATAATTTAACAAAAAGTGTATAACCTTAAAGACTGTTGGACTCTGAAGAAAATATTGTATTAATATTTCCTGAGGGTTTTCTTCCTGTCCATGATAGAATTTTCACTGAGAAGTTAAACAAAGAATAAAAGGAGAAGTATTTTTCAGCCTTCAAGCTAACAGCCAGGAAAGAAAGCAGAAATACAAATAAATGTCTGAAAAAATTTGAAAGCCAGATACCAAGGTGGACATGAAAATTACAGAGCTTGAATCTTTTCTCCACTGGGGAGAGACAGCATAACTTTACACTGTCAGATTCAAGTGCTCATTTTTGTTACCAGGGCTACATTCTAAGAATTCGCTCGTTATAATTCACTATTCAAGGGTAAATCACCAGGTCATCCTTCTTCTACCATCACATATTGTGAGGGTCCACAGACATGAACCTGTTCCACCTTTACTGGAGGTCAGAGAGTTGGAGGTCATTTTCGCTGTTTCAATGTTGTTGACAACAGATGTGACTACAAACAAGAGATTCTGACCTAGGCTGTGGTTAATCAATATTATAGAGGTGGGCTAAAGGTCAGAGGACTCATATCGATTTCTTATATCATGCTAATGGAATCTATTGAATTTTCTCCTCCCCTTTAAAGGTGAAAGTACATAAGCATGGGGGAAATAAAAGCAGAAGGATTCAGGATTCACTGACTGTCCCTCCCCATGCTGTTCTGTGTTTCTGTCTCTTATTTCTCTTATATCTCTGTTTCTTTTGCTTAATAATTCTAGCCCTCACGCTCCTAACCTGGAATGTATGAGTTTCATCAACTGGTTTTCAACAACGTATGTGCTCACAAAGAGACACGAGCATAGTACACAATTGTCATCAACAGTTTCTAGCTAATATCCACTTATGAGTGAGTACATACTATATTCATTTATTTGGGTTTGGGTTACTTAACTCAGGATAGTGTTTTCTAATCCCATCCATTTACATGCAAAATTCAAGATGTCATTGTTTCTTACTGCTGAGTAGTACTCTAATGTGTAAATATGTCACAATTTCTTTATGCATTCTGTTGTTACTACTGTATGTAACTAAAAAGTAAAGGAAGTAAGTGATTATGGGCAAAGCAAAAGCTGTTATGTGAGGAATTTTGTTTCCTAAAGTTCATAGAGTGAGTTTCTGATCCCTGGCACTATAGGATGTGACTATATGCAGACCGAATATTTAAAGGGACAGAGAAAGTAAACTGGGCTCCTAGGGTTAGTGTAATCCAATCTCACTGGTGCCTTGTATGTTGAAATTTGGAAACACAAAAATTACAATAGACACCTGTACAACAGCAAGGGGTCAAGAACAAGTGTCACATGAAGCTGAAACAATAGGGACTCCACCTGCAAGCCACAAAGAACGACTCCAGGGGAAGGCTACCATGGTGGCACTTTGGTTCTTTTTTTTTTCAATTTAAGAATATATTGCATTTAGTGCAATTATTTATCTTAAAAATTATATATCTTAAAAATACGGTGACTGGAGAGATGGCTCAACAGTTAAGAGTACTTACTGCTCTTGAAACAAATCAGAGATTGGTTCTCAGTACCCACTAGAATGACTTACTCCAGCTCAAGGGAACTGGCACCATTTTCTGGCCTCTATAGTGTCTGCACTCACACTCACATAGCCCCTCTCCACAAAGACATAATAAATCAGTAAAATAAATACTTTTTTATGAAAGACAAATAGTGTGCCTTAGTATAAAAGAAACTTTATTCTATTCTTCCTTCCTTCCTGCCCAACATTTCCCATTTGCTTTGTGGTTTTGGAAGACCAGACTTCCTCATGTCCAGACCAATGATTATCTACTAAAGACTCTTTTCCTTTCCTTCAAGAACATTTTGCTCTTTCTCTAAATGGGATCCAGTACTGTCTCCTTAGCCAGATACAAATATTGTCTAAAGAAATGCAGAATCCATCCCTTTCTGTCCTGCTGTTCAACCTGCAGCAAGAGTCAAAAGATGGACTCTCATCGCTACACAGGTTGAAACAGTGAACAGCATGGTTATTAATGAGCCAAGTCTAAAACTCGAAGATGGTCTATTAGTATCATCTACACGAAATTAACCTTGGGATAAACATCCTAGACAACACATGAAAACAAAAGAATAGAACCAACAGGAAAGGGCCTTGGGGACATCACCCAGGCAGAAAACAGAGAATAAGCAGGGAGGAAATACAACTTCTAATATTCTTTGCTGTCAAGTCTCACTACATTAATTCTTATCCTTTGGCCAATTTCCATCTGAGATAATTTCCTACAGCATCATTGAAGGAGGAAAAAAAAGAGACTGGAAGATCTTTTATTTGTTTACATATTTGCATCATCCCAAAGACAGAAAAATATCAATTTTCAATTCCTTTATATTTTGAAAAGGTTACCCCTACATCACTTACTGTTAAAAGGTACCCTAGCAAAATATAGAAATAGATCAGGGTGGAAGGATCCACTGTCTTCTTCTTATGCATGAAAAGACTGTACACCTGTTAGCCGTTATGGTGAAAAACATTCTATACACAGGCTCAAAGAATGTAGAAGAGGATTAGGCAATGTCTCCATCAGTAATGCGCTTGGCACAGGAACACAAGGACCTGTGTGAAATCACTACAATCCATGTTAAAAAAAAAAAAAAAGTCATGGTAATTCATGCCCTTCATCCAAGCAGTGTGCCAGTAGAGCCAGGGAATTTCCTGGGGCTTGCCATTCCACCAGTTTATGTATTGTGAGAGACCTTGTCTCAAAAAACGTGGCTGAGAGAAATTGAGGAAGATACATAATACCAACCTCTGGCCTCTACGCACATATACACACATGTGTACTCACATGCACAGATACACAAATACACACAAAATAAATCTTTTACATGGAGAATTGTATAAATAGGGAACGATACTATCAGTTTCAATGGAAGGTACTCAAATGAATTAGGAGGGTTTTCAGCATCATGCTTGAGCAGCTGGATGGGTTCTGAAGGGAAAAATCTTACGTTCCAGAGAATAAAGGGATTTTCTCAGTCTTTCAGGTTTCCATTTCTTAAAACTTAGCCTACATTCCAGGAGCCAGGAACATTTTGATAAAAAGTAGGGCAACAATTCAAGGTACTTTATTCTTGGGCAGTGGGGACTGGTCAGTGCGTTGTGGGGAATTGGAAGGTTGGAAGTGATGGGCCGGTCAGTAGCAGGAGACTAGGTTTGCCTGCAGTGGTGGAAGTAGAGAGGGAATACAGGCTATAGCAGGTGTTTTATTGGGTTTGGGAACAGAGGTCTTTTTTATAGGTCTTGCTCTCCACAGTAAGGGAAAAGATTCAAGTCTAAGAGCAATGTGGGGCCTGTTTCTACTCTTCAACTCTGCTAGGAGTGAGACCACAGGAGGTGTGGCTTGAAATTGGGGAGAGAAAGAGCAACAGCAGGAGTAGAGCTAGTAACCTAACAGGCCGGTATGGAAGCGTGGCGACTGGTCTGGCAGAAATGAAGACAGTTTGATCTTATTATCAGAATCTGGAAGCAAATAGACACCAAGAACTGGAATTGTCCAGAAGACTCTCATGCAGGAAGATAAAGAGAAGACTCTCAGGCTGAGCAGAGGGGAAGGGTAGTTGTCTCCCTGCAAGAAATTTTACACAGTTCTAAGAACTTGACAGACCAGCTTGCAGGATGAGAGTAGAGCTAAGAAACGGTGGTTCAGGCTGCCAGGACAGCACTCTGCCCAGGACTCCTTATATATGCATATCCCTGATCCAGCAAATAAAGTTTAATTTCTCTTTGGGAAATTGGAGATGGGTTAGCAAGAGTTACTTGATTTTTTGACCCCTCTTTCGAATGTGGCCACATTGGAAATAATAGAGAATATCTATTTTTTATTTTTATTTTTTTTTGTTTTTTCTTCTAATAGTGCAAATATTCATTAGCTTCTCAAGAATGGGTGGTCCATACTTGACTTCCTGGGGCATATGGATAGTGTCCCCAAGTTTGGTACCAAAAATAGAAGACTACACCTTTACAAAACAAGCAAGTGACAATTTCTGAACTACCTCAGTTAAAAGTGTAATTAATTCATCATAGGACTCTTGTGAGTACAATATTGAGACACAGAATTCCCAGGATAGAGATCAGGTATGGGGGTGAATTAAGAGTGAATCCAGAGGCACTCATTACATGCTGCTAGACTACAGCCACACCAAAAGCCTGTTTTCTTCTCCCCCAAAAAATTGAGTCAAGTACCCCTATGCCTGCCACTCATAACTATTTCCTTCTGGGACTGTTAGAGAACTCAGGCCTATCCATAAACCAAAAAGAGGGTAGCTACCCAGAACCTAAGCAACTTTGACCTTCAGTCACAGCCAGTGTGGGATTCAATTCTCACCTCCATGACACCTGGGGTTCTGCTGAGTTTATGAGGGGTGCAAATTTACAAAAGCCGGGCACTCCATCTGCTCTGGAGAATTGAGGAAGTCCGTCTGGCCCTTCAGAGCTCACCATCAAGCTACACATGCCAGTGATCTCACCCATGGCTCTCTGGTTTTTGAAAGAAGCTTCTGCTTTCAAGGTCATGGTCTCTCCCTGCCTCTCTTCTGATTCTCTTCTACTTCAGGGTATGACCATGCCTGTCCATGACTATGAGGCTCTCTCCTAATTAATCTCAACTGAAGGGCGACCGTGTGTTAGATCCTGTCTACAAACCTTTGCTCAGTCAGACCACATTCAAAGAGAACTTGACATTTGTGTTTATGCAAACCTTGAAAGTGTACTTTTTTCTTGATAGGGCATTGTGGCAACTTCTGGTAGTCATACCATTCTGTTTTCCTACTCATCTAGCTGGATTCTAGGAATTGATTTATCAATAAAAATCTGGATGTATAACCCATTTTACTTTGCTGTATCAAACAAACCACAACCAAACAGCAGCACAATGCTAGCAATGGACGGTGGATAATAGCGGAACCATCTAACAAATCAATACACTGAGACACAGAAATAAACTACAAAATTTGATAATTAGAAAACATTAGCTTTTAGCAATAACACAATTATAAGACTTCCTCAGAAAATATTCACTTAAATGTTAGGCATATGAGGCTCATTTCTACAAATGCAAGGAAACCAGAATTCTTAGTCAGCATAGACCTAAGAGATGAAAATTCTGAATGCCCATTACTTGCCTACACTATTTTGAGCCTTTTTTTGGTGAGATTATACATTTCCCTCATTTATTTGTGATTGTAGGTGTGTGTGTGTGTGTGTGTGTGTGTATGTGTTAATATATAGAGGTCATAGAACAGCTTTCAGCAATAATCTTTCTCTTTCCAATTGGGGAATTAAGCGCAAGTCTTTAGGGTTGGTGGAAATCACCCTTCTCACTGAGTCTTCTCTGTGTTCCTATCCTCCTATTTCATCTCTCGATAGATGGTCACCATATGGGATGCTACCTATCACTTCTCATCCTCAGTTGTCCTCATCTATTAAAAAATATTATGATATCTACCTTGTTCTCATCCCAGTATGTGAGAAAATTACTTTCTAAAGAAAATAAAAGTGTCATGAACAAAACATTAAATAGGTAGGCATGATTTGAGGTCCCATATCAGGTGTGGGTTAATTCATATGTGATAAAGGAGTTGGCGTCATCATAGAAGACACATCACCATGGTTCATGTGCAATGGTCCCCAGAGCATCAGCGTTTAGAGGCAATGGATGATGCTTTCTACAGTTACCATCTCAGCAGTGCATTAAAACCACAGTAGAAAAAGCTTCCCAAATCCCTGGCTTCCATGTTTGGCTCTCTGATGTTGCTATAGTTTGGATCTAGAATGAGCTCCAAAGGTTCTAGTGTCAAATACACGGGCCCCATCCAGGGACACCTGTTGGAGGTATTTGAACTTCAAAGGCTAAGGTCTAGGGGAAGGTCTTGGATTCATTGCAGAGTCATCTTCAAAGGATTGTGAACTGTGAAGTGGGAAGAACACAGAAGCAAAGGAGCTTGACTAGAGATCCATCTCTTCAGATTCAATTTTGTATTCATCTAGTAATCATCTAGTAATTATTATAATATGGAAAAATCTTCCATGAGGATACGATAGGTAGTATAAGAAGCAGAGGGCTTGGCATAAATAAATGAATTCAATTCCATTTCAGGAAATAATTTTTCCCTGTCCATGATTCTGGGGATGGCAGACATGACATATTCTATTCTTAGCTTCCTCCTGTTATGATGAAACAAATTATGTGCAAGCATATTTCTCTAAAAACTAATCATAGGTGATTGCTTTTGTGGATAAAGAACTTTACAGGCAGTCATGGGGATTGAAGTTCAGACACCTAGCACCCAGTTAAAAGCCAAGCCAATATGGTGGACTGCTTATAATCCCAGGCTCTAGAGACAGAGATAGGAGACAGGTCTCAGGAAACAATGCCCCTGGGGTAAACTGAGTAGCTGGACCTAGAAAACACTTCAGAGATAGACCCTTGAGAAAGAGAGTGATTGAGAATGAGAGTTGATACTAACAACCTTCAGTCTTCCACATGTGCCCACACATAGGTACATTTTTAAAAAACGTGAAACTGCATAGATACTACATACATGCATGGTGTCTATACATAGTCAGAATGATAGCTATAAAATGAAATAATGGTAGTTGATATTCTTATTAGCATAAGAATATACGTTCAGTAATAAAATTGTGAAGTCAAGTGAGAAGATGCATAAGGCTCAATTTTCAGCATCGTTCAGAAAATCTAAAGAAATGAGAAACTGATTCACCTAGAAGGCTAAATTAATATATGTTGTAAGTGCTCAAAATTTTATACTCCAATCTTTCTTGAATTCACCTCATTCTCGAAAACCTTTATGGTTGACTGATCCATTTACTTTTTGATTTTTGATCATTCATTTATGAATTCTGTCAGTATTCATAGGGCATGACTAATGCTCCAATTAGCGTCCTGAGGCAGCATAATACAAAAAAGTTAATTGGTTAACAAATGGATGAGTGAAACTATACTAGTAATTTAATTAATTAATTAATAAATCTTGCCTAAATATCAGAAGGGCAAATCTAAGCCCTAAGGTCAGGCAGTGGTGGCATACACCTTTAATCCCAGGATTTTGGAGACAGAGATGGACGGATCTCTGTGAGTTCAAGGCCACACTGGGCTACACAAGATCAATGCAGAAACAAAACCAGGTCATTATGGCTCACACCTTTAATTCCAGTACTAGTGAATCACATGCCTTTATTCCCAGCACTAGAGGGAATATAAAATGGGAGGAGAGGGGCTTAGTCTGCTTAGTCTGTGGGCACCTAGCCTTGGTAAAGGTTAAGTCTTCTCTAGTGGCTTGGCTATTTTGCTTTTCTGGCTTTTGGGTTGAACCATAATATCTGTCTCTGGAATTTTATCAATTGTGCTACTGACTACTCTCTGTTATGGTTACATATAAAAAACAAGGACATACAGAGAATTATCTGGTAATATGTCTTTAAACATGACTAGAACTTTTTCAATTGGGCAAAGAATGAGGCAGCATGAGCAAATATACATTGAGCCAAGATCAAAGAGATGTACTTGGCTGGGATCACATGGTTTCTGGTATTTAGAGGAACTAGTTTCTGGTGGCTGCTGTGAGCGTTCCATCATCCACGGTGGAAGTCCCAACTTTTGTCCTCAGAGAGGGGAGATAAAAAACAGAGGAAGAGGGCTTGGAGGGACACTAAAGGACAGAAAATTCAAGCAGAAAGCAAAGTGGTCACCTAGAACAGAAATACTCAGATAGGTAATCTACTGTTACAGAGCTTAAAGAGTGTAAACTTCCAGGAAATAAAAATCAATCAAAATATAAGGGTAAGGAATACAGTCCCATAACCTAAATGACAATTATGCTATTGATTGGTTGAATGACTGATGGTATACTATGTATGTGTGTGTGTGTGTATGAGAGAGAGAGTGAGAGAGAGGGTCTCTCATATCCTACTTTGGTCTCAAACTTATAATTTGGCTCAGAAGTGACATTGGATTTCTGATCCTCTGGTCTTCCCGTCCTGAGTGTTGGGGATACAGCCTGTAACATCAGTCCTGGTTTATGCAGCACTGGGGCTGGAAGCCAGGCTTCATGGATGCTATGCAAGCAATTTATGAACTGAACTATATTTCTGAACATCCCAATGAGCTGTACACCAAGCTCTTCAGACCAAGAAAAGATTTCTGTCTCTTTGTAGACCAGATCCACTGCACAAAACAGCAAAATAAAGATGCTCAGTCACCCTCTCAGCCTGACAAAGTAGAAGAAGCCTGGCTATTTTCTGCTCAGCAATGTTTAACTCAACTACTGAAAAACGCAATCAACAATTAAAGTTTTAGAAAGGGAAATCATTTCATAACTAGAAAATAGGGTGTACATTTAGGAGGAAAAAGTGTCTTCTTCAATTCTAAGCAAATTAACTCACTCCCTATGCAGTGGGATTTTCCAGTTATAAATAAAATGAATTAATGCCACTTAAAAGTGACTGGAAATAATCATGTTAGACAAATTGAATCCATCTTAGATAGGCAAAAGGGATTAAAAAACACCTTTATACTTGCCATTGTCTATTTAGATGTCTGACCATAAAGTTCTAGAAATTATTATCTTCAACAATAGAAATTAAAACTACATTATTGGGTTATATGTGACATACTTTGCACAATTTTAGATAACTGATATCTTAAAACCAAGGAGTCAGGATTTGAGTAGATTAATATATAATATAAGCAGTATCTAAAAGCAGAAACTGGAAACAGAATCAAATACCTGCTTTCAGTCTTTGCTTCAGCAGGTCAGAATGCAGCAATGTAAATTCCATGAGCCTGACTATACTACTTCATCTGATCTGGTAGCATTCACCTATTAAATAACTTTATAGGTCCTATATCACAGATCTCATATTTATACTGTTATATTAAAATGTATAAAATATCACTATCTTTAATAAAAGTATGATTATACTTACAGCCTATTAAGCACTATCTGAAAGTGTTTATGTCCCAGATAATATTATGTTTTTATACAATTTATTAAACAACTATGATTATACTTAGAATTTATTGAACACTAAGTGCAAACATCTTTGCTCAGATAACACTTTCATTTTGTATAAATAATATGCATAAAAATTTGGTTGCACACTGTGCATATGGAAGGACACACTATTAGCCCCAATTTGTTTACAATATAACAGCAGCTTAGCTATTAAGCAGTGGATTGGAAATCCTGACAGCTCTAATTGGAAGCCAGTCTCAGCCAACATATTTACTACTGTGCTTCTTAAAGGAGACTCCAATGATCCTTTCCACTGCAACAGATTTTCACATCAGCATCTTGATTTAAAGTTTTCATTTTTATGTAGTCAAAATCAGCCCAATGAAAGGAAAAGTTTGAAGCCAACAAGACCAAGTTAGCATCCCTTCTCAAACAGAAAACACCTGAAGATCTGGTCTGCTTTCCACAGTTTCTCATCCTTGCAGCAGGTCGGCATGGAAGCACGAATAACTGCCTCTGCATCCATCTGAATAAAGGAATCAATCCCCAAATACAATGCCATCCCTTATTATCCATCTTAAAGGTCATGGTACCCTAAGGGATGCTTCTTAGGGCCCTTTTCCTAAAAGAAACCTTAGTTTTTAGTGAATTTGTGACAACAACAAGGACAAGAAAATCCCTATTGCGGAAGGACAAGGTGACTGTAATAAGGGACTGTCCTCCTAGTCAAAATGCCATTGTTTTCAGATTTGCTGGGCCTGATTATGGGAGAAGAGGATCACTCACCCAAGCATTTGCCCATCCTTACCAATTACATGCCAACCTGTTCCAGTAGCATTGGCACAGAGTGATGTAGGAGGGCCTGGAGTATATAAATTGAGAATAGTGAGTGGAGTGCTGCCAGATAAATTCAACAAACCTGGGGGAGCAGACTTTCCAGTGTGGCTGTTTTAAGGTTGTGGTAGTTGGAATATAATTGGTTCCAGATCTCATAGTGAGTGGCACTATTTAGAGCTATGGCTTTGTGGGAGTGGGTATGGCCTGGTTGGAGGAAGTATGTCACCATGGGGACTGAGGTTTGCTATGCTCAGAATAATAACTAGTGTGTTAGTCAACATCCTATTGACTGCAAGATGTAGGACTCTCAACTCCAGCATCCTGTGTGCCTGCTGCTATGCTCCTCACCATGATGATAAACATCTGAAACTGGAAACCAGTCCCAATTAAATGCTTTTCTTAAAAGAATTGACATGGCATATTTGTCTCTTCACAGCAACAACAACAAAACCCTGATTAAGCAACGTCACATTTGTTCCTGTCTGAAACCCCTCCCCATTGCTATATGTAAGCCTAATAAATTCATTAGCTCCTCCTAGGACTGGAGAAATCAGATGTAATTTTTTCTAAGATATTAAAAGGAGATATAGAAATTTTTTGTCTCTCCCAGGGAAATTGTGATAACAGTGACTAAGACAAAAAATGCTTTATTTTCCAAGTTTTCTCATTTTTGTGCAATTCATATTTCCCTCAATATATCATATGCATATACAAGAACTGGTGAAAGGGAAGAGCAGCAAACGAATTAATAATGAATAAGTGAAAGGTGCCTGAGAAAGCTACCACTAGATTTGAAGATCCTTCTGCTTAGGAGGGTCAAAAAACTGTCTGAACCCGAGCTAGATCTCTCGAATCTCTACAAAATATCCTCAATGTGAGGATAGTACATAATTGTAATCCCCGAGTGGGGAGGCAGAGAGATGTGGATGATCCCTGAAGCTACCTGCTCAGCCAGTCTAGTCTGCTTGGCAAGTTCCTGGCACATGAAACACTCTACCTCCACCAAAAAAGAACAGGTGAATAGAAATTAAGGAAGACATCTGACATTGACTGATAATGACCTCTGACTTACATACACACACACACAGTGACATATTAGTTACATAATTAAAATATTGAAATACAGTCAGTGCAAACCATCACTCCAAGTCTATGAATCATATATATTAGAGGGAATACAATGGAGACATGAAAAAAAGGTGTGTGATTCATTTCATTTAACCTATAAAGGTGGCATAACAGAGGCTGAATTACTATGTAGGACTTAGGTCACTTTCCTAAAGAACCGCAGATAGTAAATGGCAAACTAGATTTTGAACAAAAGCAGGTTACACTTCAGAGTAATCAACCTGTATATCAAGTAAACACCAGACACTTTCATATTTTTATGTGCTTACTAAGGACCTGAACAAAATTCTGGATAGCATAATGCATTGTGGACCAATATGCTACCAGGCTTCATAGCAAATCGGAGCCTTAGATACTCAAGGCTAAATGAGCATGGTATCAGTTATTATAAGATGTTATGGTCACTATGCTGAAGTCCATATGCCCTGATATTACAAAAAGTATGAGTAAATTCAGATCTAAGGCACAACACTCAAACCCTCAGGTTTCCTAAACACAGACTTACTTTCTTTGGTCACAAGGCAAGGAATATGAAATGAAAGAGTAACAAAGACATAACTAATTTTTTGTTTAAAAATGAAAAAAAATGTTTGTTTGTTGTTGCAGAAATACTGACCAAGAGCACAAGGCTTCAATAATAAGCAGACATACACAAACCAAGGTGGCTGGTGACACTATTTTCAGTGACAGTATCAGATTCATTACACGGTTGAAGATGTACCAAAAATTTAAACATTCTCAGGCAATATTCAGTGATGGTCTCCTTGAGAAATCCATGTAGTTGATAGCCTTCCTAGTTGTGGTGTAGAGTTTTTAGCTACCTACTTGACACAATCTAGAATCACTTTGGAAGAGCAATTTTCTAAATCATGTTGGCCTTTGGACATGTCTATAAGGGATAGTACTATTGGTTGATATGGGAGGACTCATTCCATTGTGGCAGTACCATTCCCTAGGCAGGTAGTCTTGAACTGAATAACATTGGAAAATTTCAGCAGAGCAGTCAAGCAAACAAACATGTACTAATGCATATCTTTGCTTTTGAGTTTGGATGTGAATCAAGCAGCTGATTGAATATCTGACTTGATTCTTCACGTTGATGGCTGTAATTTGGACTTGCTACCCAAGTAAACCCTTTCCTCCATAAGTTGCTTTCCGCAAGATATTTTACCCCAACAAAAGCAGTGAAACCAGCACACTAATTATGCAAGAATATTTCTTTTGTTCATTTAATAAATCTGTCATTTGTGGCACAAGAGCATAATCATGAAATCTTTAGATCCATTTATTTCAATAAAAAATATAAAATACTTACATTATTAAGAGAAGAGCATACTGGTTTTTCTCCACAAAATCTTTAGGAAATGACAACTGTAAAGGAAGTTCTTTTAAAGAAAGAGCAAAATATTAAAGATGGAGACTCATTTAAACGTAAAAGTGTAAGATTCAGAGAAAACTGTTCTTGAAGGATGCAGCATTTGCCAAACTTTACCATAGTCATCTATGTGGAGGATTCTGATTTCTGACTTTGCGAGCTTCTTCTTCTGGATAATTTCTTTCATCATAGAGTTGCTTTCCAAGATGAAATACTCTGAAAATCAGAGAATAAGTGTCTGTAGAGCACCCGCCATAAGGGGCATCCACTTCACACCCTCCCCATAAGGCTCAAGGACCACTGTGGAAGAGGGGAAAGAGATCATAAGAATGAGAAATCAATGTAGACCAAAATGAAACAGTGTCCTCTGGACATGACAGATGATGGAAATCACAGCAGCTCTGAGTTCCTGGACAAGGTCAAGCCAGTGATCATTCCAGCATGAAGTGTGAAGAGCCTCAAAAATCCTCATCCAGAAAGCTATTGACTGCTAATGGAGGGAGAGAAAGAGTTCTTTAAAGGTGTGGCCATGGCTGGTTGGTCATGCTCTACTGGATGTTCCACCCACGAGTATATGAGAAACATACAATGGTCTTGGTGGGCTATAGAAAAAGAAAAGGATATGAAGTTGAAGGGACACATGAAGTGTAGGAGTTGGATTTGGAATGAGTTAGGGAGAGAACTGAATGGTGAGTATGTTCAAAATACATTGCATGCATTTATGAAATTCTCAAAACATAAGAGCATTATATTAGAGCATTCTGCACACCCAAAGGGGTGTATAAGCAGCTACCTTTGATTCAATTACTGGGAATCAATCCACCACTATGAAATATCCTCAGATTGCTAGTATCTGTCAGGCACCATACCAAGCATGGAGTCTGTCTCCTAAATCACTACAGGGGTCTTCCAACTGAACCTGCTCATACTAGTACTTTCCACCCATTTGTTCCAATACATTGCAGTTACCATTTACATTTCAAAATAAAAGTATAATCATGCTACTATTCTCCTTTAGAATATTTAAAAGACTGCAAAATTTCCAGGCGGTGGTGGTGCATGCCTTTAATCCCAGCACTCAGGTGGCAGAGGCAGGTGGATCTTTGTGAGTTCAAGACCAGCCTGGTCTACAACAGCTAGTTCCAGCGCAGGCTCCAAAGCCACAGAGAAACACTGTCTTGAAAAACCAAAAAAAAAAAAAAGACTACAAAATTATCTACTAGCAGTAAATGACTTAAAATTTGAATAATTTAGATACCACTATAAAAACTCAGGAAGGGAATGAGCTCCCAAGGTCCAGTCAAAGAGCAGAAGGAGGGAGAAGATGAGAAAGGAAGTCAGGACCCTGAGGGTTTGGTCCACCCATTGTGCCTGATCTAATGGGAGCTCACCAAATCCTGCTGGACTCAGACTGAAGGAGCATATGACCAAATCGGACTCTCTGAACGTGGCTGCCAATGGGGGCAGACTGAGTAGCCATCGATAATGGCACTGGGACTTAGGCTTTTTGGGAACTATTTGGATGCACACCTTCTTGGGCCGGCATGGAGGTGGGAGGGCCTTGAACTTTCCATAGGGCAGGGTATCCTGCCCTCTCTTAAGAAATCAGGGGGGGCCTTTTCATGGCAGCGAGTCCTTGGTGAGTGCCACAGCTTCAGATCCACTGGCTCAACTCAGGGTAAGATCAACTCTAGCCCCCAGCCTCTCTGCTCCATTAGGAGACATCCTCTCCCCTTTCCCCAGTTTTGCTATGTCCCACATTC
>JAQHUG010000071.1:5210334-5247676 GCA_028555095.1 Dicrostonyx torquatus | reverse complement strand
TAAGTAGGAAATAACCCAGAAATGACCTAGATAGCATCAGTCTCATATGAGAATGTTAAAATTATAGCCCAACTGTTCAATATGCTGGAAAAAGCACAAAATTGTGTGCCAAAACTAAACATGCAAAATATGAGATATGTGATAACTATAGTCTAAGAGGAAATATTTCTAAGTGAGACCTATAGAATCTATAGACTATTAGATGCTGCAGAAGACACTGATGAACTGGAAAATGTAACAAAATACTAACCATCAGTCAAAATTTAAAAATTTAACTGACAGTCTTGGGGGATGACTCAGCGGGTAAAGACATGTGTCCCAAAGCCTAAGTAAGCAAGACTGATCCCAAGGTCCTTTCTGGTAAAAAAGGGGGTCAAGTTGTCTCCTGACCTGTTCATATTTGGTTCTCATAGAAATATGGTGAATCCCATTGGGGGTATTTCAGCAATATGGAATGAGAAAACATTGTATAATTTTAATAACATAAAATGTTAGTTTTTTAATAAATTACTAAATGTAATATCTGCTAAACTAGTTTCATACGTAAATTCCTGAGAAACTTTTTCTTTTCTTTTCTTTCTTATCCTTGTGTGCGTGTGTATGGGAGGAGGTGCAATAATTATCTTGTAGAAGCCACAGAACAACCTCATATCTTTTCTCAGGTACAGTTCACTTTGTATTGTTGTTTGAGACAGGGAGTCTTATGGTCCACAGAGTAGTTTACTGGCCAATGAACCCAAGGTTTCCTCCAGTCTCCAACTCCACAGACTGAGACTAAGTGTTTCCCCACAATGCACTGCTTTTCTTAAGATAATTCTGGGGACTTGTGCTAGCAAGGGAAACCCTTCACCAACTGAGTCTTTTCACCTAGGTAAAGAGGTAAACTTTATTTCATTTAGTTCTTAATTTAGAATATAAATAATAGATGGTATAGGTTTTCTTCCTTTCTTAGACAGGGTCCCATTATGTACCCATAATGGATTTGGACACTTTCTGCAATCTAAGTTAATCTCCAATCTGAGATTGTTCTACTTCTGCCTCACAAATGCTAGGATTAGGTGTATATACTAATAATATGCATACATGGGCCCCTGTTTCCAAAAACAGCTTGTCTAAATGTCATTAAGCATTTTGTGGAATACACAAGTAAATGCTTTTATTTTCTCTTTGCGTTTTAAATATATAGTTCCATGGTATTTGGTTTACTTCTTGTCTGATGAGACACATGTAGTTACATCATTTTATCATTGTTATGTGAATTGGGGTGACTCTAACCCTTTTCTATTGTTGGTGACCTTTTCTCCCTCCCATATCACAACATTTCTGCTTTTCATTTATTCTGTTCATCAATATGGTTTGGAGTTTTATTCATTTTGGATTTTTAATTATTTTTTATTGGCAATTTCTGACTATAATTTTGTAATCTTCTTTCACAAGTCCTGTTGCCTTTCTGATTACAGTCAGATGCAGACATTGGTCTGTCACCACCAGAGGTTCAATGACTGATTTCACTTATTTTTATGTAGTTTGGGAAGAGTTGCTTTCTTTCTTTATTTTGTGTTTTGTTAATATTTCAAATTTTCAATACTTATTTTAATAGTATCCACTCTGCATTGTGTTTTCATTTAAAATATTTTATGTTTATTAATTTCCTTTATAAAATCTGTTCTACTGACCAAATGCATTTCATGTATTTTAATTATCTACTTATTGTGCTAGTGCTGCTTTCCTTCCTGTGGATGGAGCCTAGAGCCTCACACATGCCATGTGAGTGTTATTTTGCTGGGCTCCATCCTCAGGCTCAGAAAGCAAGAGAAATAAGTAGTCACATGCTACCACAAGCAATTAATTTCAGTGATATATTTATCTAAGTCATTATATAATTAATAAAAACTCAAGAGTCAGTATTGGGATGCAAACCTGATAGATCAAGAAAGCAGTGGAGAAACAACGGGCTGCCTCTTTCCACCATTCCAGATAAAAAAGACTGAGAAATCTCCCTAGGCCCCTCATCTCTTCCTGTACCTCTATATCTGGCCCTCCAAATTCTCTGTAGCTCATCTGATCATGGATTCTGCCCCTTGATTCAAGGTTCAACTTTATTCGCAGTGTCAGAGTGTCAGTGTGAACAAATATCCCACAACATTTCTGTATATATGTTCATTTACGACTTCTATGTATGATCCCATTCCCAACAAATTTCTGCTTCTAAAATATTTTCCTCACTAACAAAAATTGTGAAGAATGTGCTATTTGACCTTCCTAAAACTCAGCAACATTATTTAAATGCTGAAACATTTTCAAAGAAATAATCAAAAACATTTCATAGAAAATATTTTAAAGTGTGAATACATGTTTCAAAGAGTTAATCACATTTTTACTTAGATATTTAGTGTCCCATGTGTGTAGCCATGTGCATACCAAGGCACACATGTGGAGGTCAGCAGACAACTTTTGGGAGTCCTTTCATTTGACCTTGTGTGCCTGGGTATAAAACTTATGAGATTGGCAGCAAGCTCTTTTGCCCTCTCAATAGTTTCACTGGACCTAAAAATTCAAATTCTTACCCTCTATAGTCTACAAATGTTAATGTGTACTCTAAACATTAATATAAAAGCACATTGAATAGATAAAAACAGATGCTTTTTTGGCATGTACAAGGTTCCAATGTCACTGATAATGTTAGTAAAATTGACATGACATTAAAGTTTATTAAATTTTTGTCTTTATAACTCTAAATTCATATCATATTTAATAGTTTGTTTTATAAAAGTGCACTAATTTATTGTACTTCAATTAATAATTAAGTAAATAAATAAGAACATCTAGAGGGACCCATGTGAGTGTATTATAGTAGTAATTTCATATAACTTATTATAAATTACCAGTGGTGAAAAACATAATTACAAGTAAAGTAATTACAACACTATAATAACAGCTGAAATTTTCTATTAAATTAAATTGAGTTAATATACTCATGAAATAAATGTTTCTCTATGAGTACAGAGAACAAAATTGTAGTTAAAAAATTAAGAAAGATTTAAAACATTTCAAAATAGTATCAGCACACCATAAATTACAGTAAATTTAGAAAATAGATTTAGCAAAAATGACTTCTTTTTGACAAGTGACTTAAAGATGGGGTAATATTAAGGCATCCAGTTAAGGGTGGAGATAAGGAAGTAAAGAGAAAATAATAAGAACAGAAAATGTTGAAGGAAATTAAAAGGGGGATAAGAATTGAGAAAAGGATATAAAGGAAGCAATGGAAAGAGATGCAAGACACAGGAAAGGCAAATGGGAGGCTAAACAGAAAGAAACAAAAGAAACAGACATACTTAAAGCAGAGAAGGACCAGGTGGCAAAGGCAAAGGATGTTACAGGAACCCCAGCCCCATGATTTATCTACCAAAATCATGGCAAGCTGATCCACCCAAAATCACACATTTATGGTATACAGAAGACAGAAAATGGCATTAAAGGGGGAATCTTCCATAGCAGAATGCTATCGGCAGTGTAAGCAGAGGAAGGACACAGAGACAGCTGCCCTATTCCTGATCTCTCTATGGGAGGCACTGCTTGTCCTAGTAATTGAAGAAAAACAAACTGCACACCCCAAGGCTGAGCTATGGGGTGCACCTACCCTTGGATCTAAAACCTTTCAAACAGTGATCCTCTGCACATGTTTTTCACTGTGATAATCTGGATAAATATGGACAGCAATGGAAGAAAAGATGCTTCAGACATTAGCCATGAAGAAATGTGGTATTTATGCCACATTTGAATTCCATAGATATATTAATGAAGGGTTTCTTTTTTATTATACATGGAATGCATGTTCAGTATAGAGCATTTGGAAAATATTAAAACAGAAACAGCAAAATTACCTGAAATGTCCCATATAAATGTAAGATAAATGCAAATTGTCTGAATATCTGAATTGAGACAATATCCAAACCACCTAGTGTTTTATTTTTGGAATAGAATCTCACCATCCCATGTTAACCTTGAACCCACTATGTAACTAAGGATGACTTTGAACTTCTGATCATCTTGCCTACACTTCTGGAGTGCTGAGATCAGAGGAATGAATCACTACACCCATGTTATGGGGTGTCAGTGATTGTACTTGGGACTTTGTGTATGCTAGGAAGGTATTCTAAAACTTTAGTTACATCTCAAAATTTTATGTAATTTATGATCATCTATATCTTTGTTTTACTAATTTATATTCAGACTTATTTATTTATCTTTAATTAACAAAAGAAAATACAGAAGTTTGGAGGCTGCTGATTTTGTTATGTTTCTAAATGTTCATTGCTCTTTATATTTCTGGTGGAAAACTATGAGAGCCTCTTCCTGTAGTAATTAAAGTAAGGATTTTGTGTTATTAATTGGTTAGGAAAGATATTGGGTGATATTTTATTTACTCTGTTTTCTATTGATTTCAATCTTGGTTAAACAGTCTTATTTTTCCTTTCCCAATTTTCTTCTCATGCCATATTTTACTTCATGTGGCCGAGAGAACAGTTGAGACTGTTTCATATATGCTTTTATCTTTTTCAATCCCCAGTACCACTTGTCATTAAATACCACCTTTGTGTTCCTAAATAATTGTCCATTAAAATAAAAACAAGCATCTGACCTCTGTCCACCCAGCCAACTAAAAATTCTACATCCTGATTATGAGGCAGTCATAGTTGACTTCTTGATGCAACATTAGCAATATTTAGTAACATGTCAGGAGAAATGTTTTGTAATTGTTATAAAAACATAGCTTTGTATCAGTGGAATAAAATTAAATCCATCTCTCACCAAGAATGTTCTTTGATTCACTTTTTGACAGAGGTCAGATATGCAATGTGACCACAATGTCAACTATCAGATGTCATAGGTCATAAACATATCTCCTGTTGTAAATGTATTTGTCCTTTTGTTCCAAGGAAAGTGACCCTCACTGTTAACCATTAACTTCTGTGTTTCTGCTCTCAGAAGGTGATGATGGAGTCATTTCATATAATGATTTTGTATCTGGAAAATTAAAGCTTCTTGCTGTTTGGTTAACTCCCCTGACGTTGCTCTACCTCTGCTTGGATACTGCATTTGTAAGTAGGTTCTCCAAAACTGATGATCTGATTACTGAAATGTTTAACATTAAGTGAAAGCATGGGCTGCTTTTAGACATTTGCTATTTCTATGAATTATGCATATTATAGGATTTAATCAAAGCAGTAAGGTGATTTCAATCTAATTCAGTATATAATACCTTCACTCTCACACACATTGCAAATGACCCTATGTATGTGCAGAAATAAAAAGATTCTCACTGTCAAAAAATAATTATCTTTGCTATGAGTAGTGAGCACATCAAATTATTTATCAAATCTCCTTTAAAATATATTTTGAAGATGAAGAAAAAGGTGCAAAGAAAAATTGAAAAAAATGCTGAATTATCTTTCAGTCATACAAGAAAACAACACAAATTCAGGATCTATCTTTGTGGGAATAGGTGATAAATTTCTATATGATACAACTTGATGAGCATGGGCTGCCTTTCTTTTCTTGGAATGGTACATGTCACATTTACACAAGTACATCTGTGTAGCCCCATATAATGATGATTGCTATTTCAGTAAATGTGACACAGGATAAAACCATGGCAGAAAAATATCCTAATCTCAGACTGCTTCATTTGATTTCTGGCTCTCTTAAGTACTAACATAGCTCTGTCTAAGTCCTTTTAGTCTCTCTCTGACTTAGTTTCTTTATATGTAAAAGAAAATAATAAAACATTATCTCATGGGTGCTCTCTGACTTGAATGTGTTAACCAGTAAACATTTACTGTTAAGATAATATTGCTTATAGGGCGGAAGAGATGCACAGCAACCAAGAATGAGCACTGTTTATGAAGGAAACCTGAGGTCAGTTCCCAATACCCACATCATGTAGCTCATAACCCCTCATAATTCCACTTCTAGAGGATCTGACACCCTCTTCTGGCCTCCACTGGCACTTAAACACACATGGCATACATTCACATCCACATAAATAAAATTAGATTATACAGAGTATGATAAATCAATAGAACATACGAATTCTGACTTTTTAAACTTAGAAAACAAAGGAAGACAGGGATGAAAAGGAATATGATATAGGAATTGATTCGAAGATCAGCTCAACTGGGGAATGGAAAGATGACCCATCAGTTAAGAGTGCATACTGATCTTTCAGAGGATCTGCATTTTCTTCCTAGTCTCACACTGGATAGCTCACAACTGATCGTAAACCCTGTTCCAGGAGATCTAATGCCTTCTTTTAGTCTTCGTGGGTACTTATGTACTCATACGCTTTAAGTGCATACACTAGGTATATAAAACACATACATACACATAAAATAAAAATGAATCAATAAATCTCTAAAATAAGATTGACTTAATCATTTAACTTACTCATTCACTCTATTTCAAGTTCTTTAACATATAAACATCTTATTAGTGAAACCCTAAGATCTCCTGCATTATTTGATAACACGGGTGGCCAATTAAAAATAAAGTTGGCTGGATATATAAATGAATAATATTTATACATAGTCACACATAAATATATTTGTGAATATATAATGATATCTGCATATTTGATACAAATAAGATAAATAAACCATATAAAATATTTTATAATTTACCAAATATTTTATGACTATCGCTGAGCTTCATATTACATTAAGCAAAGTATTAAACATGTTTTCTCTTCCCAGAAAAGAGGGAAACTCATTCACCCTACCCCCAAGACAAATAAGTAAATAACAAATATAAAAATATATATTTATGACTTTTGAAGTGTGATAATCTCTATAAAAGGGATGGGATGGGACATAACCTACACAGGGCTCCAAAATGTTCCAGAATCTCAGAAGCAAGCGGGTGGGAACGCACATAACTGTAAATCTTTCTTTATTGGGTGTAGGTAAAGAAGGTGTCAACATAAGCAGTAACATAAACAAACCACTACATTTTCTGTTTTATTAACATAAATAAAATCAAATTGGAGGCCCAAAAAGCATTATTTATGCTAAGGATCACATTGAAGAAATCCTAGAGTGCATGAAACCAAGAATTAAAACAAACAAATAAAAACAAAACTTTGCCTATGTTCAAGGCCAAGCATAACTTTCCAAGCTGCCTTTTTTGGTACTCACTTGATGGGTTGTCTGTACTGTGGAGGCTGACCACTGGGACCCTTGGACCTAGAATTTAAAAACATATATATATATATATATAGGCTTTTAAAGACATGTAAGGTGACTGGAAAAATGGTCAAATGGGCAAAGGTTCTAGCTGTCAATCTAATGGTGGAAGGAGAGAACTGACTCCCATAAGCTTTCCTCTGACCTCCATATGTCTCATAGTATGTACACATACATGATACACACATACACAAGCAAATAAAGAAAAATAATAAGACACCTGACTAACTCATGCTTATCATGAAGACTATGTGGCAGAGTTCCTTTCTCTACATAGAAATATTTTACAGCTAAAATACAATAAAAACAGAAACAAAGCAAATAAGTTATGCTATCATTGCATTTCAAGGAGATGCGTGAATTCCACTTCATATCTAAGAAATACAGTATCACAATAAAGAAAAAAGAATCTTTTTAATGCTTCCTTGCGAGATTTCCCTAAACATATCCATGTAAGACTATGGCATGGTATCATAAGACAAAAAAAAAAAAGGAAAACAGAGTGGAAACCACTGCTCACCACCAAATGAGAGAGAGCAGAGGAGGTGAGTTGCTATCAATCCCCAAATCCTTGCACACATTGGTATGGGTGTTCTGTGTGAGCAGATCCATTAGTGTGTGTTCAGGGAGAGATCAAATAGAACCTTGAGCACACCTCTTCAGTTGCCATTCATTTTTTATTGAGATAGTGGCTCTCACTGGCTTGGAATTTGCCAAGTAGGTGAGGCTGAATACCAGCCAGCTCCAGGTATCCCCTGCCTCTCTTTCCCAGAACTGGAACTGCAAGTGCATGCCATTATACTCCACATGAACTTTTATGTGACTTCTGGGAACCAAATTCAGGTCCTTGTTCTCAAAAGAAAAGCATTTTTCCCATAGAGTTGGCTCTTTTCCTAAATCTCTTAACCTTAAAATTGCTCATTATGAGAAAAGCAGTTGCTGTTTTTCTTTAAAGACAAATTATTATTGCACTGTGATTTTGTCAAAATAATTGTCTGCCTCTTTAGATTCCCCAAGTTCAGATGTCCCTATAGATTGTGCATCCACTTTAATTCCTAAGGATTTCTGTTTGAAGGGACTGGAGAGATGACTCAGCAGTTAAGGGCATATATTGTCCTTGAAAAGAGCCTAGATTCAGTTTCCAGTATCCAACTTGAGAAACTTACAACCACCTACTTTAGCTCCAATTAATCTGAAGCCTTCTTCTGGCCTTCTCTAAGTGAAACAGTGGAATAAGCTTCAAATCTCTGCAATTATCTAATTTATAAATACCTACTAACAATGAAACTTTCAAACAAAGTAGATGGAAGAGATCCTATTGAAAAACATATACTATCTAACCTTCACAGAATAACAAAAAATGTTGGTTCATGGGACTGAAGCTGGCATCAAAATATGTGCAATCATCTTTCATAAAGTTGCATGAGATGCAATCACGATTCAATGGTCCCTCGGTAGAAGCACTGAAAAAATAAAACAAAAATGAGAAAATTGTTAATATAGCCACTTGAACTTCATGGATTCTACATTAAAATATAGTCAAACAGAAAAGTTGCCTTACTTCTCCTATGGAAATACCTTCTAACTTGTGAATCATCCAAAACATGCAAAATCAATTTCTATGTTTAAAGTTATGACATATACATTTTTCTTCTGGGGTAACATTAAAATTATGGTATGTACATATAAGTTGTAGGTATATATAACTATTAATAAATTCATTGATTTACATGGGATTCACTATAATTTATTGTTAATTCCATTTTCCCTGTTAATATTTATTTCATTTTCATTTACATGTATGCTCATGTGTGTATGTACATGTATGTGTGAATCTGAGGAAGACAGAAGAGGGTGTTTGGACCCTGGTAACTGAACTGTGGTCCTCTGCAAGTGCATTAGATTTTTAACTAGTAAGCTATCTTCAGCCCCTACATTTTCTTCATAGATATTTCTATGTACAATATAAAAGAGAGAACTTCCTCATAGAAGCACAGATAAAGCAATCTTCAATAAATAGCAGCCAAAAGATGAATAAATATTTCTACAATTTCCCCAAAAGAAGCCCATAAGTTTATAACCTCAACACTCTAAACATTAGAATTCATCACCTTAAATTTTAAACATTGGAATCTCAACTAAAGAGACTTCAATTGTGTTTGATAATACATTAAATATTACTGACATAGAAGACCAATGGGTAGCTTTTTATCTTATTTTATAATAATGTTGCTTTAGGTCAGAAGATATGCCCAGTTTATTCAAGATTAAGCCACATATCAATACTTTTTATTTTATAAGTAGTTCTAAGTGCAATATTAGCCTAATAAGCAGATGAAAACATATGCTTTCTTCCCCCTGCCAAAAAAAGAGGAGAGATCATGATGTATGTCTTCAGGAAGTATGGGAAGCTAATGGCTCCTGAGGAAAGGACAGACATTTTCTTCTGTAGTTTAGCTACTGACCGGGTGCCCATGTTCCTATAAATAAACTTATCAAAACTCTCTCTCTCTCTCTCTCTCTCTCTCTCACACACACACACACACACACACACACACACACACACACACACACACACACACAACAGAAGGCAGACTTGAGAAGAGGAATAAGACCAGCACAAGTGGGAGGGAATACACTAAGTGAATATGATCAAAATACATGCATGAATGATAATGTCAAACTGTCAGAAGGACAGTATCGTGCATAATTAATATACAGTAAGCAAAAGATTATTTGAACAAACATTTTAGAATGGTTCCAAATTTCAGACACACACGTGCATGTATGAATAAGCATGTTAATTTGATGCATACTGTATGACAACGCTGGAAAAAAGAGAAGAGGTATTAGAATGGATGCAAGGGTGGGAGAAAGAACCAAGGCTGAGTGTTATTTGTAGCCCTCAGAACAATAGCTTTATACTTGAAATGCTGTAAGATCATCACAATCCACAGACATATTAGGCACTTAACAATTCACCCTTTGATGACTTGTGAGATAATCATATACATTTATTTGAACTACAATCATGAATTTTTTTCATTTAAACAATTTTTGGGATAAATTTTTACTAAATACATGATAAATTTTTACTAAATACTACAATGATGTTGAGCCATTATTCCAAAGAGAATGAGCAAGTTTCTGAGTTGCATATACCTTATCAGTGGTAACAATAAAATTTGAAGCCTTTCTCTGTCCTCTTCCATAAAGTTTTCACATCCATGCTCTCTAAAGATTCCCCTTGGTATTTAGGACTTATCTATTTAGTGTGTATATATGTGTGAAATGTATTTGTGTTCAGGAACACTCTCCTGTGTGTTATGTGCAGGGCCCAAATGCTGATGTTGAGTGTCACCTGTTATTTCTCCCCACTTTAGTTTTTTGGGACAGAGTCTTTCACAGAAACCAAAGCTGGCCATTTCATCTACACTGGCTGACTCACAAGCTTCAGGGATCCTCCTGTGTTTCCATTTATCCAGTAATTATAGACATGTACCACCACTTTTTACATGAGAGTTGGGGGGCAGAACTCAGATTCTCATGCTTGTACAGCAAACACTTTACCCGTTATCTCCCCAGCCACCCTTCACACTACTCAATATATGACATTCCTGAAACAAAAATAATGCAATGTTTTTAGAAAAAATACAAACACTGGTTTTGGTAACTGTTCTGATTCTTTTATACATTAAATCAAGCACGGATCATTTTTACAGCTCAAGCAATATGATGATTGAGTTTTCTGGGTCAAACTACATCTTACTGTCAAGTCAACTAACACTTAATGAATCATGTAAGAAGACACTAATAAGTGTCTTATTAGCACTATATTCTCTTCATAGGCTCAGTCCACTGCACTATTCAGGCCATGAACCATTGCCTGCATAGGCCCAGTCATGATGCAAGTAACTACACAAATCTAAGCAATCAATGTGTTCAAGTCACATTTAGACAAACAGAGCAAAGAGCCTCAAGTGTGTTCATCCAATGACCTTGACCAAGGCTTGCATACAACAGACATTTCTTTTCGTGTTTTTTAATGGAAAGAATAAAATATGATCAAGTATTTCTATATCGCTAAAACATTGTTCATAGTTGTGCAGGTTTGTTTTTACTGCCAAAATCACATTCTAGTCATAATGATAAATGATATAGAATTGATTGCTCTATGAATGTGTATTTGAGGAATTTCCTTAATTGTGTTAATTGATGTAATAAGACCCACTGTGAATGTGAGGGGTACCATTCTCCAGGGGGTGTGTTCCTGTACATATCCATTTTTGTGGCAGCCAAAGGTTGATGTGAATTACTCCCTCAAGTGTTCCCCCACTCTATTTAATTGGACAAAGTCTCTCTCTGAACTAAGAGCTTGCCTATTCTGGCTAGTCTTGCAAGCCGGCTTGTTCTGGGGGCCCCATTTCTTCCCCTCTCAAATGCTGGATTTTTCTCTAACCAGCTTTTGCATAGCTGTAAATCTATACTCCAGTTCCCGTGTTTTCAGTGAGCACTCTATCCCCTGTACTTCATATACATTTTTACCCTCAAAAGAAAGCTAGGCGACTTGGTAAGAAGGAGAGGTGAAACTTCTTCAAACAGGATGAATTTCCACTGAGAATAACCATAGCAGTCTCGATGTGTTTAAAATAGGTGTGTGAAATGGAAATTAGAAAGTGCATGTAGAATCTGAAAATAATAGACCCTTTGCCTGCCCCAAATAAAAAGTCATCCTTGTAGGTCCTACTGAGAACTGGCAAAATGAGGAGACATTTTAATGCTGAATGGCTGAGCTCTTAAGACCTTGATGGATTTAGTTTCACATTTGGTGATGCTGGGCATATGTGAATATTCACATATTATTGCATTGCTTCATTTTTTTAAGTAAAGAATATTCTAGACTCAGATAAGCCTACCTTCTCCAGCAATCGTATTTAATTTTATGACCCTCAACACAGGAACAAACAAAAAATAATAAGAAAAAGAGACAGAAAGGAGTTATTGCTTCCTTGAATTTGTATTAAAAGTCTCTTCCATCATGGTATAATGTTATACAGGAATAAATTATATTAATGTCACATTGATTGATGTACAGAAAACTCAACATGAGATGGAGCAGAAGGAAAGATTGCTAGGAAAATATGTAAATGTCTGTAATGTAGGGAGGTAAGAAAAGGCACACACACACACACACACACAGAGAGACACATGCACACACATGCACAAAGAGTACCATGAAAGTATAAAGGTGGAAAAATAAAAAGAAGTGACATAGAAATCTCCAGTCTGGGCATAATTCCCCAGGCTTCCAGACAGTCACAGTCAAAGGATCAGAGTAAGAGTGTAAGGTTCTTTCTTGCAGTGATTGGCCATATTAAAACTTAACCAAGGTTTTTCATGTCATCCTTCCTGTGTTTTAGTATGAACTAAATTTCTAAGAAAGAACCTGCATTGAATATAGAGCACAGATTTGGAAGGCTTACTGTAAGTTGTCTACCTGAGGTTCCCACCAATATACTTGAAAAGTATCTTAATTCTGACTTTCTATGTCATATTACTATAACAGCTCTGTGAAACTGGTACCCAATTGGAACAAAGTAGTAAAGGTTACCTAAATCTATGTTCCCATGTCATGGTCACTTATATCTGGTTCCGGAATAAACTGGTTTTTATTCTCCCTGAAGTGAGAGCTTGTCTTTTTTTTTTTTGTCATCAGCAAAACAAAAGAAACAAAAAACTCACAAATATAAACAGGAAGACAAAAAATCTTAATCCATCTTGCAGCTCCCTACACCTGCTAAGGTCCATGGCCAAGAGACAAGACCAAGAGTGTGAGGGTGTCGTGTGGGAGACTGGTTGTTCCCTTGCCATATTGAAAATGAGCTGAGCTTCCCCTACTCCTCTGTTGTCTTGTGTTCATGGTCTCTGAAAAGTCAGCCTAGGGAAAAAGAGTTGACCCCACCTACCTGTACAGCTGCCTCCCTCGGGGAGAAAACTCTGTGCTCAGAAAGTAACTGTTGGGGAAAAAATAGCAAGCACATTAGAGGTATACTTATTTTTGTCAACCTTAGTTTTCACTTGAATTTTCTAACCTGTCAAAAAGACAGACAAGCACTGTTTTGTTATTCAGTCATGGGAATTTGTTCCAACTGGGAAATGTATGTATCTTGTTTTGTAAAATAATCACTCTACTTCATGATCATTCTCAAAGTCTTAAGAGTATTTGATAGGACTGGGTCTGTGTTCAGTGTCTGTGAACAAAGCAAAGATAACAGTTTTAAGATTTATTTGTATTTATGTATATTTATATTTCTGTTCATAAGTGCATGCAAGTGGAGGAGGCAGGGACCAGCAGAGGGTGTCAGGTTCCCCTGGAGCAGGAATTACGAGCAGTTGTGAGTCTCCCAATATGGGTTCTGGGAACTGAACCTGGGTCCTCTGCAAGAACAGTCTGCTGTCCAGCTCCAAAACAAAAAACCTTTCAAAGAGAGGGTCACTGTTACATGAGTAGCTTATTTGCACATGAACTTTGGTAAGAAAATTAGTCTCTTATAATAGAAAAGATTACACTTGACAATGCTGATGGCAGCCATGTAGAGAAGCAAAAACAATCACATTTTTTGAGTTGTTTCATCGTAGGCCAAGATCCGTATCACTTCCCAGTTTCCTGATGTCAGATGCCGCACTGTAATTTGCTCATTTTTGCTCTGCAAAAAATAAAATTGAAAATATTGATTTCTCATTTTTACTTAAACAGTGTCTCTGTGGTAAACAAAAACCAATACCGGCAGCCTTTGCTTCATCTGATTCTTTCTCAACTAACATTCAGTTTCCTACATTAAAGTCAAGGACTCGCACTTATTCTAATAAAAAGACCATGGCGAGACAGTGCCTTTGTCCCTGAGCTATAGGTAAACAATTCAGCAGGTGCCAGGCGGCCATGCAACTGCGAGTTATCCTGAGGGAAGCAATTGGTTCCACTATGACTTCTATGGGCATAGGGAGCAGCTGTGCAGAAGAAACCTTGCTGCAACCCAGCAATGCCATTATTTCTTGACCTCCTTATGAGCGCACTACCGTAACAATCGGTAAGTTGTATAATACTCAAGCCAGGACAAGGCTGTATGCCTTCTCTTCTCTTCTTTACTGTGTGAGTAATTGCACATGCTCACATGACATCTCAGTCCAGCGCAGATTGATCTGATCAGGCTACTGGCCTGTCCTTCACTACAGACAAATACCATTTCTCTGCAAAGCTTTCTTCTAAGCTATGAAGCAGCCAAAGTTTGGTCAGCCATGGTCATCCCACCGTGCAACAAAATGCCAGAAGCTGTTCATCCATAGACTCTATTTATGGTTCCCACATTTTTGTTCTTAAAATCAAACTTCCTTATGTTTCCAGAGGCACATTGCAGAGGAAGCACCTGGGGCTGGTGCCGTTAATCATAGGACACACATGTGCTCTTCACCTGTGATGGCTTTCTTGTTTGTGTTTGTTCTTGAGACTGGAGATAGCTTTGCCCTTTGCCTCAGCCTCCTGATTGTTGGATCACTGACATGCGGTACCAGGCTGGACTCAGGCTCTGGAGTCTGAATGGCTGGATTCCAGGAATGTGTCAACATGCATGACTGGCGTTGCTTTTCTGACATCTGTCCTAATTTAGAGTACACTGGCAACGTTAGCTTCCCTGGCACCTCATTTTCATGTTTTCTTTTTGACCCTTACTTTTTCTTATTCTTTATTTTTCGCCAAATGGTATCATTGTTTCTATTTATTGAAAAATATACAAAGGTTGAGAAAGTTAAATAAAAAATTAATTCACCAAAAGACAATGTTTAAATACATTTGTTATTTTTTCTTTTACTTGATTAATCACTTGAAAGCAAGATGCACACAGGAGGGTAAGTGAACTCTAAGTGTATTGGCATGCATCTTTCTGGGAAAGTGTTCCCATATCATCAAATCACAATAATAAAAACATTAACATTTTTGGTAATTTCATACATGAATACTGCATTTACATTAATTCTACCCATTCCTCTCCCCTTCAACTCTGATGTTCCCCCCAATGACCTTTCAAATTATTGACTTCTTTAATTTTGTCTGTCTCACATGCATATATATGCAGATATATTTATGCATATTTATTGGTTAATGTATACATTAATGCATTGCACTGAGTTGACTTAGTATTGTTCATTTGCATGTGTGTTTAATATTGGCCACTTGGCAATGGATAAACTAGCAGGGGGCCATCTCTGGAAAAGATTGATTCACCCTCTCTCAGGAATCATTAACTGACCATAGCTTTTCATCTAGGGTGGTGGTTTCAACCATCATTTGATATTGTAACCTTTTAATACAGTTGTGGTGATCCAAATTATAAAAATATTTCATTGCTACTACATAGCTATAATTTTGCTACTGTGTTGAATCCTCAGGTAAATATCTGATACATGATCCCTAAAGGGGTTACATACAGACACAAACAAATAGAGTGAAAAATTAAAATCAAGGTTGGAAATAAAATACATCTATATTGATCATATATCAAAGAGTTTATAAGCAAATAAAGTAGTCATAGATATGTGGAACACAGATAAATGATACAATTAGTAGAAATTTGTAGTGGTTTATTATATGTCTAGGACAAGAAATTATAAAATAAGAAATTTGGTTATTGAAAAGTTGTAATTGCCATTATTAGCTCCCAGATTTATAGCATTGCCCTGAGAGAATGTTACTTACTACCTAAGGAATATTCTTCTCAAGGCATCTTTGATGTAACTATGTTCAGAATATAGATGTATCATTGGGAAAACTTTCTTATCACATATTACTGCCAATTCTATTTGAAACAAAAAGTAAGCACCATCTAGATGCCACTCAGCTGTCATGGCAACAAGTCTTTCTTCAAAACTGTCTTAGTCTTCTTCATTTCCATAAACCTAAATGCCCTAATCCTGCCTACTATGTAGGTGCATGCCTACAATCTCTCAGCTCAGAAGACAGGGGCAGGAGGATTGGGAACTCTCCAATAGCCTGACAACACAGTAAGCCTGGATCGCATAACCAGAATGTTTCTCAATGAAAGAAAAAAAAAACAAATGGATGACATCTTGTTCTTACACATTCTCTGCCCTTCTGGCTATCACTATCAACATATATATATATTTCTTTATGCACTATCTGAGGTAATACTATGATTTAAGTCATTGTAGAGCAAAGGTACAAATGTAAGGACAACAGAAAATCTGTGAGATTTTAGCCAGTACCCACCGAAGACCATCTTGGAATCCTAAATAACCATGCAGCTATCCTTACCTGCTTTCATGATCTGCTTTGATTGTTAAAGAACAGAGTTCTATTGCATCAATATTTTAGTTCATATATAATGTAAATTTCAAGATGAAAAATCACTTAAAACACCATAAAATACTTGTGACTATTTTGAAAGACCTTTGGTTAACAGATTGCTGAGTTGATTGTTTTGTTTGTTTCCTAGGAAATTTTGGTATGTAAGTGGATTGATTCAGTTTGGCTGTGAATAAAACTCAAACCCTTTGAGAAAGGCTTGGATACAATGTGCAAAAGAATATAGTCATGCAGTATCCATTTCACAGACATATTTGGTCCTAGATATTACACATTTAAATACAGCTATGGTGGTACACACCTATAGACCCAGATTTAGGGGCTGAACAGGGAGATCAGGAGCTCAATCCAGGCTGTGCTATGTAAGCACAAAGTCAGACTGAGCTAAATATGACACCGTGTCTTAGAGACCTAAAATACTACTACAACAAAGATACACTATTAAAATTATGAAAAAATCTATTGTTGGACACATTATAGTAAGTTCATGATTTTCTAATTTTATTTTCAATATCCATCACTTCCAGTTAAATACTTCTAGCATGACAAATAACCTCTAGGGAAAGCATGAACCCATATTTCCTACTAAGGGCCTCACTAATTTTCCCGTGGTTTACATTAGAATACTATATTACATAACAGCAAACACATTAACTTTTGTATGGACTCCAAGTAACTCATTCCAAACCACTCAGAACATATTAGAATATTATCAAGTACATAAAATTAAATGTTGAAACTATTAATTTACACAAGGTGGTGTCTGAACTTAGTGTAGTTTTGCAAATACTTTAAGAAAACATCAAGTCAAAGAAAGTAAATTTACATTTTTAACATTGATGGTTGATTGATGTGTGTATTTGTGTGTGTGTGTGTGTGTGGTTTTTTTTTTGTGTGTGTATACACCATGGCATATATGTGATGGTTAGAAGACAAACTGTGGGAATCACATCACGTCTCTCCTCCACCATGAGAGGCCCCAGAAATTAAATTCATGATATCAGGCTTGGTTACAAAGTAGTTTTTCCAGTTGAACTTTCTCTGAGGTCTAGAAATGGAAATTTAACAATGTAGCAAAGAATAAAAATTTTTTATTACACAGTGATAATATCTTCTCATGAATCCATCATCCCTTCTATACAAACTTGGCAGACTAGAAACACAAAGTGTAGATCTGAATCTGGGAGTAGTTCTGAACGAGGCTACAGTAGAGCAATGTACTTAGAGTTCAACTCTTCAACTCTAAACTCAGAATAAATCATAAAATAATCATATGACTCTTTCATTCTCCAAAGAGGGCTGGAAATCCAGAATAGAGTGGCTGTGTTGGAGACCAGAGATCAAACACACACATATGCTGAACTGGTGATGATTTTATCTCATCCAAAAATAAAATATGAATCATGCATTTCTATTCAAAAACTGGAAGCATGTTGGCATATTTAGCAGTGCCTGTATTTGTCATCCAATAATTTGCTGTTTATTCAAATATCTGATATTAAATTTTGCCTAAAGACTATGGTCTCTAAATAAGGGAAATACTATATTGCTTAAAAATAGCATGCTTTAATTTACTGTCTATTCATCACAGAAAATGAACCCATTGTTTACAGACAATATCCTAATCAGATAGAGTAATGAAACTTAATGAAAAACTTTTATTAGGTTGATTAGGTGATAGGATTATGAATCGTGAACATGCTATTCTCTACACTACTTATAATGACTAAGATAATTTAAATGGTTCTGGGTGGAATCATCAACTCTAATATGTGAAACTTCTTGTTGTTGTATAGTGGGCAGATGCAACACTGAGCAATTTTTTTTACTTAACACAGTTTGGGAAGATGACAGTCTTGAAATACTGCTCACCCTTCTCTGAGTGGGAAGGGTATGATGAGGTTTAATCTTGACTCTCAATATAACATGACTTGAAATACCTAGGAGACACTTTGCTAGGCATGCCCATGAGGGAGTCTCTAGGTTAGGTTAACTGTGAAACGAACATGTACCCTAAATGTGGGCAGCTCCATTCCATGATCCAGAGTCCTGTACTGAATATAGCAGAGGAAGTGAGCTGAAACCAGCTCTCATCTCTCTCTACTTCCTGACTATGGACAATATGAGAATAGCCAGGTCACGTTCCTGCCACCCTGCCCTTCAATCATTACAGACAGTATTTTTAAACTGTGAGCAAAATAAATGTTACTTTTGTGGGTCATTTTGTCACAGCAATGAGGAGACTGACTAGGAGATGGGTCATATGCCAATAACTGCTCAAAGGAACACTTTCACATTTGACAACAAATAGATAGTCTTTGTTAATAAGATCAAACATTTATGTTCCTCTGTCTGTGTCTATGACAGTGCATATAAATGTATGGGAAATTTCACCTCCTTAGCCCATGGGTGGAGGCCACAAGAGGGCACTGGGTGTCCTCTTACAGTCCTCGTCTCCTATTCCATGGAGGCAGAGTCTCTTCCTGAACCTGCGGCATGTATTATGACTGGGTTGGAACCCACAAAGTCCACCACTACTATGGCTGCTACTCTATGAACTAGAAGGACAGGCATTTCTGGGTGTTGGGTCCCAACTCTGGTAATTGTGGAGTATGTGTTCTTAATCACTGTGTTGTCTCTCTAACACTCCAAATAATGTGTTCAAGTATTATTTTAATCGATTATGTGAAACACAAGACAATGTTCATAATTCTGCTTTCACACGTTCAAAATGAAAGCAATTTGGAAACATGTCTATAAGGATATACAAGTGTTTTACTTTGGGTACGAAAATTGCAATTTTACTAACACATATTAAATAATAATTCAGCATACAAATGAATGTGCACTATGGTCTCATTGAAACATTGAACAAGTAGTTGGTAATATAAACATACATCAAGTCAACTAAATGCTAATAAAAAGAATTAGTTTAATAATTATTTGGCATTAAGAAAAAGGACATATTTGAAATAGAAAATTCAAATATCATGATGAAGGCAAGGAGATAAAACACTCTGAAAATTGAATGCTGTGAAAGCTTGAAGACCCAAGTTTGATTCTCCATGAGAGAGACTGGGGAAAAAAAAACAGTAATTGGCCACTGGGGTATGTACGTTGTCATCCCATGGACAAGCAGATCCCCAGGACTCATGGTCCAAATAAGCCTATTCTCTTTGATGAATTGTGAGAGATTATTTTCTTTTTTTATTTTGTTGAGTTTTATGGAGCTCTCCATTTTTCAAATATTGAGGTAGATAGTAGTCGAGGAATGACACTCAAGATTGACATCTGGCTTCCACACATGTACTTGTGCTTAGACACACAGCAAAGGGGAAAGAGATAAAAAGAGACTATCATAATGTAATGGTGTATTTTACAGAAAACTATTATCATATTTAATAAGAGACTAAAAATACAAGAATTATTTCTCCTTATTGAATTACTTTGACAAGGGATAAATGTGAAAAAAATCCAATAAAGCTCATGAGCATGACCCTTACACTCCGAACAGAAGAGAGTCTGAGAGCACTTGGGTAGCTTGCCCTTTAATGTTTTTATCCACACTTGTGAAAGTGAGCAAAATGTTTGCAAAGACTTACTTGTCTCGTTCAGGAACTACTTCAAACAAATGAACTTGCCCTGAGTGAGTCAAGGGGCTACCAGGCACAAATGAGCCCATGGATAAAAATGGCAGATGTTCTGACTGCAGGTCACCAAGTTGCCAGGGCTCATCATGACCAGGGTTCTGTACAAACTCATTAGCAGTGAATTATTGCCCAGTGTAAGGCCAGGAAGATGATGCAAGGCAACAATGCCTGATGAGAGGTCATTCATGCAATGTTCACTCCTTTTTTGGTTATAAATGATGGTGTTTTGTTTTTGAAGAGCCACTTGTCATTATATATGAAACCAAAACAAACACATTGCATATGCCTGTGACTTACTTGGTGAAATGGGAACGGGGGTATACAATTTGGATTGTCAACATTATTGGAACTGGAATTGACCAGAAGGCAATAATCTGATCATTCCTGTGACACATATTTTGATCAGATTATTGGAAGTTGAAATATCCACCTAAATGTGGGCAGCATTTCACTGTGGTGGTCCAAAGGCAAGGCCATGAAAGAAGGGATGCTTTTGCTTTCATCACTTGCAGCTAAGTCCATCTAGCCAATTGTTGTTGCCTCTATTTGCAGATATTAGAATCAACATTTTAGGCATTAAATGTATAGTGAAGGTGACTCTCCAGCAATTTCTCAGGTTTTCAGGGCCTGACTCATACTACTGAGACATCCAGTCATATGGACGGAGAAACAGCTAGGTTACTTAACTGTCCAGTGTGAGACAGCCATTGTTGGCCTTCCCCACTGTATCAATTAGAAAATCTTATAATTCCTCCTTTTATATACAATTGTTCCATCAATTCTTTTCCTGTAGAGAACACTGACTAATACCCTTAAGAATCTTTGAACATTTAAAAATGAATTCTTTTGGGACAATTGAAAATAGAATTGTTTGTGAATAAGGCCTCTTGTCTGAGAATCTATCAACAAAGAGTAGAATAACTTTAATGATAAAAAATGGATCATTTAAAGAAAGTATAACAAGCCTGCTCGAGTGAAAGCTACAGTTCTATTAAAATTATATTTAAGAATATGATAAATGCAAAATATTAAAAATTTCTTGATAGAATATCAAAAAAATTTATCACTCTTTAAATATTGCAAACCTAAATTACATTAATCGAAATCTTTAAAGAAAAGGTTCTTATTTTTATGTAAAAAGAAACTGGAAATAATGCACATATTGACTAAAAAAGTAATAGAATGACAGGACTGCAGCACATTTATTTATTCTCTCATTAATTTAATCAGTGTTATTTTTTGAAAATGTTGTGTGACTATATATACATTTACAGTTTAATAGTTGTTAGTAATTGAAATAAGAAGTTTAAAACTATGTCCATTAATTTTGTATATATGTGGGCATGTGTGTGTGAGGCTGCTCCTGTGTGTGTTTATACATGTGTGTGAATTCTGGGCATATTTATGAACTATAAAATGTTTTCTCTTAAACACCCTTTGACTTCCTAACAAATACATTACTTTGAGTCAACTCACAGGAATTTTACAGACAATACCACAGTCTTATTATTTTCTCAGAGAGGAAATTATAAATGCCCTTAATGGCACCCAGAATAGAGGAAGAAGTTTGCTACTTCAATGACATCTTTTCACCCTCTGTATGAAAGGTAAGCGGAGTCAACACAGCTGATCCAGGAAGTTGCTCTGGACATTGCAGGAATAAGGAATGAGAATGCACACCAGGCTGCTTCAGGGAGAAGATGAAATTCTTTTCAAGACTTCAAGAGAAACTCCTGGTCTTTTCCTTACTAAGGAGCTCCTGGCAGCAGATGGCTGCTGGAGGAGAATGTGGCCACTGATGTTTCCCATGCTTCATCGGTTGCCCCTCTTAGGTATATATGTGCAGCACTAATTAGAATCAGTGGTTATAATACAACAACAAAACATGAAGATGGAAAAGGATGTATTAAAAAGGCCATGGAGAGCATGAGGGAATGTAGGAATCATAATCATTTTCCATTGCATAAAGAAATGAAAATCACAAGAATAAAAAAAATTCAAAAAGAATTAAAGAGAAACTCTTAACTAAATGTGACAGTCTTGTTTTTGGCGGACACCATCTGCCCAGCACAGTACTATATACTGTTTCCTTTCTAAATCAGTTAAGTAAACTGACTTCATTTGGAACTGTGCATAGCATCATATATTGTACATATTTTTTAGACTTCACTCTCCGATTCATTTGTAAAGTTTTTCTTTGGTGAGGGTATACACATATTTGTTTGTCTCTGTGTGTAGGCCAGATGCTGACATGGGTAACTTCCACAATTTAGCTTTTCCTTGTCTTTTGAGACAGGATTTCTCCCTGAATACATTGCTCCTAACCTGGTTAGATTGAGTGGCCAGTAAATTATGGTGATCCATATGTTTCCATCCCCCAAGCATGGCAGATGTCTCTGCCCATGCTTTAGGTACCATGAATCCAAAGTCAGGTCCTCTCGCCTGCATATCGGTTGCTTTACCAATGGGAGCATCTTGAGTGTTAAAATGGTAGCTAAATTTAAGAGTATGTGGTTTTAACAACTCAAAAAGGACTAAAGTAGCTGGGTGGTTAGTAGACATGCTGCTCTTCAGAGAGCCTCGGTCTGAATCCCAGTACCCACGTCAGGTGGCTCAAAATCAGCTTACTTCCGTAATTCTAGTTCCAGAGGATCTGACATTCTCACACGCTTCTAAGGGCATAAACAAACACACACACACACACTCACACACACACACACACACATACTAGATACACACACAGACAAAATCATACACATAAATAATAAGATGACTCTTAATGATAAATATTCAATAAAATTTCCTGATTATTTATAATATTTATAAAGTGCAATTGTTGGACAAAATATTTCCCTAATAATATCTAATGATCACTAGATATACTTAGAAAAAGATAAATCTATTCTTTAATGTTCCATTTTTGATATGAAACTGAAAATATTACCTTAAAATCTTACCTGCCTGTTCTAGTAATCCAATAGTTTGACACAGAAAACCTTGGAAATTTATTCACATACAAATATATGTATTTATTTAGAACTAAATGCAATTGCATTACTAGCAAGTGTATAATTAAATCGTCCACTTTTCTACCTTAATGGCATACTAAGAAAATCAGTTTTTCTCTTTGCAGTAGAAATTACACATGTCCTAATTTTTTTTATTTCAAACTTGATTAAAGTTAACATCACATTTGTGGAGATTGATTAATAATGCAAACCCTAAGTAACACTGTTGTTCTGACACCAAATTTTGTGATTCCAAAGTAAAAATTTCTGAATACAAATATGTATATAGGTATTCGCAACTTCCCTATGTTTTTGTTGGTATATGCTAATTATACATCACAGGTTTCATTGTGACATTTTTAGACTCATACATCATGTATTTGGTCCCATTCACTCCCACCTTACTCTCTTATCCCCTCCCTCTCCTGCTGACACATGTCTTTTCCCAGGCAGGCCCCCTTCGATGTCTTTGAATGCTCCAGTGAGCTTTATTAAGGTTGCATCAGCTTCAGGATATCACAAGAAATGAAGGATCTGAGAACTTAAATAAACCAAGTTTGTGAGAGATTTTATGCCACACTTATATTTAAATTTCATAAAAATAAGGTACTTTTGGCTACAAGCTTGAGAAGTTCTCATAATATTTCAATTTACTCACAATTATTTGTCATTATAAACCTCTCTCTGTGTGAGTGGGATGTTTATTTTACTTCCAAGGATGCTTGTTTCCTCCTGAATGTTCATTGTTGAAAATTATATTTAAATTGGCTCATTAATCTTGACATATTTAAATCAGATATTAATAAACGTTCTGATTTTTAAAATAATTTAAACTTTTGAAATTCTTTTGAGATTTTTGAAGGAATAACTTTTCTTCTTGGCCTCTGCATCGAGAACACATTAAAACATATTATTTTGTATTTTAAAATCTGTGTTGATTTTCTAATATAGATTCACTTTAATTTATTGTACTATTTGATTTTGATGGGGATCTCCTTGGTTTTGAATATTCAAATTTAATAATATCCATGTATTTATTATTGAGTGTACACTACGTACATGTGTGGATGCACATTCTATTTCATGCATATGCAAGTCAGATGACACTTTGTGGAGTCTGTGAGTCTTTTTATTTTTTCAACTTTAAATGGGTTTCATAGATAGAACTCAGGTCATCAGGTTCACAAAGAAACTCTTTACTTACTGAGCGATATTGCTAGTCCAAACATTCAAAACCTATGTACTGTTTGGATAGCGTTACTTATAAAAATTAGGAAATGTGCATTTAATGAACAAAACCTCCCTAGTTTGTTCCCAGGTTCTTAGCATGCTTTTTAGTTTTTAAGTTCTACATACCAGTTGGGTGTGATGACACACACCTTGAATCTTAACACTTAGGAAGCAGAAGCAGATTGGATCTTTGAGATTTTGAGAATACCCTGGTCTACATAGTGAGTTCTAAGACAACCAGAACTACACAGTGAGATCTTGCCTCTAAATGAGAAAAACAAAATTCTGTGTCCCAGAGCTATAGCTCAGTTGGTAGAAACTTGCTTAACATATGTACAGCTTGGGTTTGATCCCCATAACTGCATTGACCGAGATGGTGGCATATGTCTATACTCCTGGCATCCGGCAGTGGAGTCAGAGAAAATCATCATCTATCGTATAGTAAGTCCAACCAAGGCCACCCTTGTCTATATGAGATACTGTTTAAACAAATAAACAAATAAAACTGTATGTCAAGGCTCTCAATTCAAAGTACATACTGCTGACTAAATTTTATGATATTGTGGTGATGCAGCTTGAATATATTGATGTGTGTTGATGGCATCACCTTCTGAAAACATGTGTGAGCCTCATGTGCTTAGCTTCATGGCACTCACTCTGGGCTCTGAATGGCACAAAAATTGGGCCTGTGGGTCTGGGAAGATGGTGTAGTTGACACAGCTCTCATCAGCTCAAGTCATGAACTTGAATGGAAGATCTTGTTCTCACTGCTATTATAGATAGTCAGATGTCTTTGCTCTTCTTTCCTAATAATGTAATTTTACTGTATGTGGCCAAACACACAATCTTACCAGAGAATCATTTGCTGTTCCTAGAAATAATGATTCTGATTTGGATACTAAAATAGTGCTCGAGATGTCTCCAGTGTTTCAAGCCCTTGTGCAAATTCTGGTTGTAAGCAATAAGAGATCAGTAAAAGGAGTAATTTCAATGAGTTACAACAATAGAAATCTTTCTTAAGTAGACTGATATAATAGGAAAAACATAGGTTAAAAGCTAGATATTATTAAAATATCCCCATTCTGAATATACAGAAACTAGGGTAAAATTCCCTTACAAGTTTAAGTATTTTAACAGCTCATAAGATAGTTTAACTAAGGAAAGGAGATATATGGTGGGAGCTACCTAGGAGTACAACTGAGTCACTAAATGACTTCATTTACAGGAAGAACTGAGGATGACAATCATAAGTTTGTTTTATATGAAAGACAAAAAAGCAGAGAATCATTAGAATGAATTAAGAAATAAGAAGGGCCATCATAGCAATTTTGAAATAGAAGCCTTCTATTTCTAGATAAGATGTACCCACTTGCCTAATGTTTATGTTCCCTAGGATGAGTGTTCCCTTTCCAAGGATGTGTTATATCTAAACACCTACTCATCACGGATGTGACTAAAAAGAAACTCATATGCTGTGCCAACTAATAACATGTGACCTTTTGGTTCTGTTCTTTGTTTTGGATACTATATAATGGGAACATGAATTCAGTAAAGTTGCAGCAGATTCAAACCACTCTCTTGTGTGTTAGTCTGTCTGTCATTCGCTTAACTTGTGCCTTCCTGGTACCAAGGCTCTGATTCCCTCACGGTCTGAGGGGCTCCCCTGAGCTGGTCCATGGCATGAGGACATGAGTTTCAAACCCAGAGCCCATGTAAAAGTCACACTGGGTAGCAAGCACTTACAACCCCAGCACTCCTGTGGTAAGATGACAGGTAGAGACAGGAAAGCCTCTGCAAGCTCATGCAACCAGAAGGCCTGGAAGAAGCAGAATTTAAATTAAGAGCACGATGAAACTATACCAAAAAATATTACAGAACCTACCTGGACCAGGAACATAGCTATGTGGTGGAATTCTCCTCGGCCACCTTGTTTGACAGGAACAGTCATGAAGAACTTGCTTCCATCTCTGGAAAACACAGGCTCCTCATTCTATAATGGAGAAGGGCATGAAGAATCTCAGAACTTAGATGGGGGCACTTTCTACTCAGCATCAAGCATAAGCTGCTGTTTGGTTCTGAACTAGTTTGGGAATATAGAAAAATTGTTTAAAAGTAAACGGCATGGCATCTAGACTTTTAAAAAGTGAAATTAATACCATATATGTATTAATATCAAAAATGGGAAGAATGGAGAAGTTTCATTTATGGGGGTTGAAAATGATTAAAAAGTAGACAGGAGGTCCTTCTGTATTTGTGTTTCTTTCATTGGTTGAATAAAGAACCTGCCTTGGTCTTTTGATATGGAAGAGCTTAGATAGGCATGGAAAAGAGAACTGGATGCTGGAAAGAAAGCAGTGTGGCAGATGCCATGAAACTCCTGTCTGAGACTGAGGCTGGTTAGGATCTTTCCCGGTAAGCCACGACTTCATGGTGAACACAGATTGGTAGAAATGAGTTAGATCGGGATATGAGAGTTGGCCAAGAAGAGGCTAGATATAATGGGCCAGGCAGTAATTTAATTAATACAATTTCTGTGTGGTTATTTCGAGGGTTAAGCTATCTGGACAGTGGAACACGGCCCACTCCTTCTTACTACACCTAAGTCCATGAATACAGAAAAGAAATTTAATATCTTGACTTGAGTTTGCACTCAGTAATTTTCTCTTAAGCCAAAGAAAGGAGTAAAGAAATTAAACAGGCCAGATTATCAAAATATTTTTTTAAATCATAAAAATTTTTTAAGAAGGATGTTTGTAAAATTTTTTACTGAGTAACTTTACTACCAGGAGATTCATTTCTAATAGTGTACACAATATTTGCTGAAAATACAAAAATAGAATATGCCAGTCGGTGGTGGGGCACGCCTTTAATCCCAGCACTCAGGAGGCATAGGCAGGCAGATCTTTGCGTGTTTGAAACCAGCCTTGTTTCAAGAGCTAGTTCCAGCTAGTTCCAAAGCCACAGAGAAACCCTGTCTCGAAAAACCAAAGAAAAAATCATTACATTAATAATTCACACAGATACATATAGTTTTTTCTGTGGTGTGTGCATGTGTTTGTGTGTGTGTGTGTGTGTGTGTGTGTGTGTGTGTGTGTGCGCGCGCACGCGCACCTGTTGAGGAAACTCATATTATCCAGTGACATATATGTATACACAAATACAGGCATGGATGCATACATGCACACACAATACACTAAGAAAGCTGACATCTGATAAAGCATCAGATTCCTTTCTGCCTAATTAAAGAATGATTCTATATGTGGTACGGTTTTCAATGTAAGATTTAAACATTTTAAAGTTCCATTATTTTAAATGATACTTATGTATCATTTAAATGTACCTATGCAACAGTTTCTGTCGAGACCCCTAGAGCTGGAGTTACAGGCAACTCTGAGTCACCCAAGTGGGTGCAGGGATCGAAATTCAGGTCCTCTGCAAGAGCAATGCATGCTCTAACTACTGACCCATTCTGTCACTCTGTGACCCTGTTTAAGTGTCCACCCAGTCCTGCAGATGTCTTCACATTGCTATCCTCTCTGTTTTACTCTCCTGGGCCTGAGCTGGCTCCTACTTCACTAGGCCTTCATTCTCTTCTTACCACGTCTAGCTCTGCCTCCTATGTCTGTATGTTTTAGCTGCTTTAGTGTCACCCTATTAGTGATTATCACCTGCTGCTCTCAACAGCTTTTGTTTGTTTAATTTTCTTTCTTGCACCACCTAACACCACTCACTACATGCACTGCACAAGTGTGCATCCATTTATAGTTGTGTGACTCGTGCATTACAGTCTTCAGTGGTACATCCCCAGCACCTGGAATAGACACTGTTAACACAATCACAAGATAATTTTTATTGTCCACTTTGTGGATATTCATGAAAAGATATGATAATGTATTGAATAAGTGGAAATCTCTGAAGTAACATATAGATAAATGTTGAGAAAAATCATGTGACTTAATACATAACAAATATAGAGAACACATGACTGGGTTCACCCTGCACTTTCCCTCTCTGCCTTCACATATGGAATATCCTTTATGACATATGTGTATCCTTCTGGGAAATACAGAACTGGACCTGAACTCAACCGTATAAACTTCTAGGTGTTTTACACACTTACCATCCATCTTCAGGCCCTTGCTTGCTTCCTTTTCTTACTTCCTTTCAACTATTCTGAAAGTGTCTGTGTGCTGCTGCTAAAGTCCTAATTGTCATAAATGTGTTTCCACTCGTCACCATGCTCAGCTCTTCTATTTCATGAAATTCTAAAAGTTCAGTAAGGTTCCCATCGTTCTGCTGAAGGAAAAAAAATCAACTCTGACAGACCACCAAATGTGTTTTCTTACTGAATAATTGATAACTGGGTGTGTTGTTGTTAAGAAATAACTCTATTCAGCATTCATAAAGTTGGATTTAATGTAGTCATGTCTGTTAAACTACTATGAACTTTTATGGCTCTGAAAAATTATAGAAAAATACATGTGAAGGAGAGCAATTCACAAAGTATTGACATCCATCAGGTTTTTAATTTCTAAGGGTTTTATTTTTAGTGACGAATTAAACTGAATAAAACATTGTTGGTTATAAATTCAAATTTTTATTTTCATTTTATCTTGCATAACAACAGGGGAAATTATATTAATACACTTATGTATATACAGGACACAATAAAATCTTCTCTCTCCATGTGTACAGCTGTGTGTATATCTACCTGAAATCTATTCAAGCAAGTGAGAGTGTGAATCTATCAACAGTCACTCTACTTTCTCTTTTCCAAGCAATAAATATGGACAGCAGTATTCTTGTGCTGAACACTTCAGACTGTGAATATTTCAATGCATAGCGACACAGAACATCCTTTCTGTTGTCTTATTTTGCCAGAGGGATAGTAGATTTTATTACACAAAGATTTTAAAATAATTGTATTGGAAAATGTGATCTGGTTAGGGCTAGAGCAGGAGGTTACATTAATAGGTGATTTATGGTGAAGTTTAAAACCTAGGTATGCTATGGACCAAAAGCTTTTTGAGAGAATTTCATTTCCAAAGAAAGGGGCATGCAAATACCCTCTATACTTGAGAGTAATGCCAATGGCATAGAGAAGAAGATATTTAGGATTGCATGTTGTAGAACTGGGGTGGTTTACAATTTTAACTGTTGTGGATTATCCAAGGGTGTAGGTTATGCTGCAAAGGCCAGAAGGAACATTCATTTGAGTACTAGGAATGAAGAGGGAAGGTGAGGTTGACAGTGACATCCAAGAATATATTTTATAGCAGCCATACAGCAAATTCATAGGCGAAAAGATTGGAAGGAGAATGAAAGGTTGAGTGTCTACCAACTTAAGAGGGACTGTGGTACCCACAGTCAGAACCTAGACAATGTCTGTGAGCTGATAAAGGGCAAATGACAGGAATGCAAATTTTTAAAGTGCAATGATGAATTGGATACACGGGTGAAGGCAGCAAAGAGTCATAAGAAGATCTTGCCAATAGCTAAATGGGCAATCATTAATGAAAATAAAGGATTAGATAGAAGAGAAATGTACTCTTTGTTTACAAAGGGGGATTCATGGTTGCTTTAATAGATTAGGAGATGTGAAACCTGAGCTTGGTGCTTTGTAACTCACTGAAATACCTAAAGCTAAAATTTGGATGTTTCAATATTTAGGTGAAAACTAAAACCAAGGATGTATCTAGCATTTAAAACAATTTACAAGAATAACATGTAAAGAAAAACAAACCCAAGCCAACCCAATCAGCTTACACTGCCTTTTGTGAAAACCAGTGAGGAGTTACTGATGAAAAGAAGTCTGTTATACTGTTCTATCTGTATTTCCTTCTGAATTTCCATAGTGAAGCTGTGGAAATGATATAAAGTATACATTAAATGTGTGTGTATATATAACTTTTTTAGGTTTTTGTAAGTGGTAATGGAGCCTAGGCTATCTTTCAATGTGCTACATAGCCCAGGTTGGCCTTAAGCTAGAGGGACCCCATCAGCTTCTGAAATGCATGGGGTACCACATTTGGCACCCACAAATAAAGGAAAATAATCACTTCTTAAAACTCAACCAAAGGTGGTGTAGGAGGTCCTTCTGTTTATGTGTTACTTTCATTGGTTAATCAATAAGGAAACTGCTTGGCCTGATAGGGCAGAATTTAGGTATGTGGAGAAGACAAAACTGCATTCTTGGAGGAAGAAAGCAGAGTCAGAGAGCCGCCATGAAGACGCCAGGTCAGACATTCTAAATCTTTTCAGGTAAGCCATGACCTCATGGTGAGCACAGATTAATAGAAATGGGTTAAATCAAGATGTGAGAGTTAGCCAATAAGAGGCTAGAGCTAATGGCCAAGCAGTGTTTTAATTAAAATTCAGTTTCTGTGTGATTATTTTAGGTGTAAGCTAGCCAGGTGGTCAGAACTAGGGGCCCCACTCCCTGTAACAAAAGGCTTAAAGTCTTATTACTGGAAAACTTGTCTTTGTCTATTCCGTTTTTCTGTGTACAAACAAATGTGTACTTGTTTGTGGTATATATACATACACATGTTTGTAGGAGCACATGTGCTGTGGGTAAATGCTGCTGCATTTATGAGCATGTGAAGAGCTGAGGTTGATGTTGGAAGTCATCCTCATGACTCTTGGACACGTCATTGGGCAGTCTCATCAACAAATCCATGGCATGCCCTTCCTTGGACTACTCTCATTAGGCAGTTTGCTCAAGCAATCCTTTGTCTCTGTCTTCCTTATGGATAGGCTACCACATGCACATGGTGTTTACATGTATTGTGGGAATGTTTGTAATGAGAAATATTCTAATCTATGAACCATCTTCTTAGACTCGTGAAATTACATTGTAGAGAAAGTTATATAACAAACATGTGAAAAAAATATTCACAATGGTAAAAAGGTGACACAGGCCACCTATACTATACCTGTTTAGAGAGCCAGGTGTCAGACGTCATCTCATATTTCTGAAACAGAACAATTAGCTCATGAAGCATCTAAGACCAACATGATCATCCATTCATGTAACCTTTCTTACACTCTTCTCTTCAGACCTTTCCCTCTCATCAACTAGAGAAATATCTCCAGAGCTCCATCCCATTGGCAATATTGATTTGAACTGGATGAAAAGCATAGATGCAGCATTTTGGTGAGAACAACTCGCATGAACACATCACCTGGGTAGTAGAGGTGCAAGGTCACTCTCCAGTTTGTTTTATTACACCCCTCAGAATTCTGTATGCCACTAGACCCTGTTTTTCTCACATGTAGGTATCATCTGGAAACAAAATTTAGTCTCCAGAAGAACTGGGCAAACAGCCAGCAATAAAATTCAAAAATGGAAATTCTTTTAAAATCACTTTTAGTCATAATCTTTTTTCCTCATTAGCAGTCATTCAGTGTTAGAAAAAAATATCAAACCTAGGACATGCCAAATTTGATTTTCCTTTGAAATAGCTTGCAAAGGGTCACAGCCAAGATCATTGCAAAAGCCAAATTTAACCAGTTAATCTCAAGTAGATAAAATATTTTAGAAATAATGTCTTTTTATCATGACATGAAGCTTGTATTTGTTGAAAGACAAAAATACAAAAAATGGTCAAATTAAGAAAACTAAATGCACTTATGCATGGCTCTTCTCTACATGAGGAAGGGATCACTTCAAATTGTTCATGCTATTTTTATATTTTATATTAGTTGTTCATTTTAAATAGATTATTGCATACTGTATATGATCCATTTCTTTTAAATTATTATTAAGGATGTGTATATATGTTTGATCTGTGTGTGGGAATATGAGTACATTGTGCTCAGAGTTAGAAGAAAGCTTCAGATCCTTCAAGCTTGGCTTATATGCAGTTGTGAGTCTCCTAACATGGGTGCTGGGAACTGAACCCTGGTCTTCAGAAATAGCAACAAGTACTCGTAACCATTCAACAGGAATTACAGCCCCAATCACTTTCTGTTTGTAAGTGTGTTTTTTCAGTGGTTTACTACTGATGGCTCAATGCACTCATCAGAAATCTAAAGAAATGATTTTCTAATTCTCAGTGTGCATGGAAGTAAGAGTCATTCTTTCTACCTAGAAAGATAAGGAATTCTGATGACAACTGCTCATCCATATCCTCCAGTTTTCTTAAGACTCCAGTCAGAGCTACACTCTCATTGCCATCGTTTGTCATATAATTTCAATGTATGGAAAATGAAACTTTAAAACTCAGATGCAGCATAAAATTACTAAAATCTCAACAAAATTTTAAATAAATGTACTGACAATCATAATGGTGTGTGGCATTTTAACTTCTCCTTGCGGTCACATGGTAAAAATACTTTGATTATCCTTGCATAGAAGAGGTAACACGAGTCTCTGGTTAAGCTGGTTTCACCTTTCACATACGAAGCAATCAATGTTACTAAAGAACACCAACACCTCTATCCAGGACAAGTTTAAAATGACTGGGCTTTCCCTTGAGTAACAACATCTAGAACAGTTTCTCAAATACACCAGGAAGTCCTGGTCAATCAGTACCATAAACAGATGGAGGATAATGGATGGAATGATGTTAAAATGATGCAATGTAACATGAAGAGCATCACTGACATCCAATAAAAAATGATAACTTCAACTATACAATCCCTACAGTTAAGTCAGTCTTTGACAAATTGCTGCCTCTTTAATTCTTCTCTTGAAAATCCATTGAAGAAGTGTGTTTCCAGAATGTTCACACAAAGTGGAATTTACAGATCAGGAGTGCTTAACTTCAGGCGTTTTGAACATTTGATAGATTTATGTATGATCAAGATAAGGAGCCCTAGGTTCTTCCACTTTTACAGACTTCTGCAGTGGTTCCAAAAAGTCAGTCTTCTCATTTTTTCCCTAAATGTTAATTTGTTTGGTTATAGAAAATCAGAGAATTAAACCATATATCATTTGTTGGTGTGAGGCTTCTTTCATGCCACATTTTTTAGGTTTTTTTCTCATATTATTGTTTTGTTTTTAAAATTGTACCAGCATTCTATTTCTGGCATTAGAAAAGAAAATTTTGATTTGGAATCATCTCCCTCTCTCTCAATGTGTGTGTGTTCACTCCCGTGTATGTGACTTTATGTGTGGGTATGCCCTGGCACATGTTAGAAAAATCAAAGGACAATGCCAGGTATCAGTCCTTGCCTTCCACCTTGTTTAAGATACATGTCTTGTTTGCTACTCCCTATACCAGACTACCTGACCTGTGAACTGCCACAGGAGACATGGTGTTACAGATTCTCACTGAATCCAGCCTTATGTGACTTGTAGGGAATAGAACTCACGTCCTCATGTGGGCATAGAAAGCCCACATGAGGCTTTTACCACAGGGTCATCTCCCCAAACCATATGACTATTCCTTTTTAAATTGCTGGGTGGAATTACACAAAATCGATGACTATGACTCATGTTTTAATCCATTCCCAGTAAATGGACTGTTTCCTACCTGCAATCTCTGTTACTGTGAATAAAACTTTGCTGATGTTTTATTTTCCCTACAAATCATTTTATAAATGTATAATTTTACTTTTGTGCAAATAAGTAATAGTGAAATGACTGAACAGGCATAAACATAGATGTACTGTGCTAAGATATTCTATTATACATGCCATGTTTACATTTTTGTCTAATCTCAGTTGATCTTAATTTTAATATAATTGAATAATTTTTACTTTGACCTGCAAAGAATAAAAATCTTAATGTTTTACACCTTTATCCACAAATTCTTTCTGCCTTTGTGTTACTGTTTTAATTTATTCATTCTTCAAGTACGTAATATTATCTCAGTAGGTTCTTAATCTACATTTCAAAAATACCTAATAAGGTCAAACACATTTCAATCATTTGTTTGTTTTTATACTGGTACATTGGATCGACTGTGGTATTTATTTGTGTAAGGTACATTTCAAAAAACAGTTTTATCATCCATGGTTTTGTTAGCCATTTACATAATAGTTCCTGAATAGTTTGATTTTGACAAATCTCCATGTATTTTTTTCTATGACTGGTTATTATTTGGCTTATTCAGTGTAGTAGAATTGTATTATTTTTCCTGCTGCTATGCTCAAATTCCTGACAAGAAGGAATTTAACTTAAGAAATAGTTCATTAAAGATTATAGTTTGAGGGATATAATTCATTGTGGCTGACAAGGTATGGGGGCAGGAGTAGGGCACAAGACTGGTCACATTCAGCAGTCAGAGAGTAAACAGGAAATGGAGTTGGCCTATGAATCCTCCACTTAACTAAAGATTTCACACCCTTCCCAAACAGTGCCACCAAGTGGGGACAACATGTTCAGACACCTGAGCCAATGGGAGTATTTCATATTTAAACCACAACCTAACTATAAGAGCCAGAAGGTCCTGGACAGATGTGCTGCAGACACTAAGTGACCATGGATGCAAGTCCAGACTATTATGCCCAGCAAAACTTTCCATTACCATGAATGGAGAAAACAAGATATTCCATGACAAAACTAGTTTTAAATAATACCTGTTCATAAATCACACCCTAAGTTCTAGCCAGCACCTTCCTCTGGAAGACTGACATTATCACCCTTTGGATTTAGAGTTGTGGCTGGCCTCAAATTGAAGTTAAGGCATTACTATGAAGTTGCTGCAAACAGTCTCTTCCCATCTGATTGAAACTTGTTGCATTTTCCCCATAGAGTAGATATCCACTGATACCATAAATGATGGTCAATTTTCTGTAAGGCATGCAATTCAACAAATATTTTGTCTCTCTCTGCTCCTCACCTCCCATCAAAGACTCCATAGATTTCTAGTTATTTTCATAATCGGTTTTACAAATGCATCTAACTTTCTTCTTCTGTAGAATTATTTTGAATTATTTATATACTAGCTTCCCAGTAAATTTATTTTACATTTTTATATTTAGCACGTGAATAAGAGGGATAAAAGAAGTGTGTGTGTGCATAGCATATTTGAAGAGATCAAAGGAAAATGTTTATTGAGTTAATGTTTTTTCTCCTTTCACCATATAGAACCCGGGAAACTAAACTCAGGTCTTCAAGTTTGATAGCAGATACCCTTACTTTCTAGAAACCTTGTTGGTCACAATTATAAAAATTTAAACAGGCTTTTATTTTATGGAAAGCAAATCTGAGAGAAGCTGGGTGTGATGGTGCACACCTGTCACCCAGCATTCAGCAAGAGGGTCAGAAGTTCAAGGCCTTCCCCCACTACATAGTGAGGGCAGCAATGAATACATAGAAACCTTTCTAAAAGGGGCCAGGGTTGGGGGCCAGAAGGAAATTTAAGTTGGACTATGTTGAAATTGGAATAGAACTGATTATTTTAAACAATATTAAGTCTTTCAATTCAAGAATATTTGTTTAGCATTTAAAAATATATTCTATAATTCTGTGGCACTAAATAATTATTTAAATTTATCTTTACATATTTAATATTTAAATATTTATCTTATATTAGCTTACCTCCATCTTAATATTATTAGAATAACTATGTATTTCGTTTCATTTTCTGAAATCTCTATTTTGAAATAAGTTAAACATAAAGAAAATTTGTGACCAGATTTTTAAAATGTATTCTTTATGCTCATTTACCAATTACTTAAAAATTTTTTGTTTGTTTTATTAATGATGACTTCTCCTCTTCTAAATAATTTGAAAAGATTTAAAATATAAATGCGTTATTTTTAAATTATGGGTGCATGTGTGTGTCCGTATAGATACTTGGTTTTTTGTTTCCACAAAATTATCACCTGGAAATGAAGAGTTCCCCTTTTTAATTTTTTTAAAACTTCTTTGTATTCTTGAGGGATTTGTTCTCAGGGAGCTGTCGGGGCAGGTTGTGTGAAAGCAGTGAGAATGGACAGGTTGGGATCCCAGAACCCAGAGCTGAGGCCCAACTGCTCGTCATAAAACTCCTGTGAATGCATTCCACTGTGTGTGGAAATGTGCACATGAGTGGAGGCCCATGGCAACGGCAAGAGGGCGGCTGATTCCCAAAAGCTGGAGTTTCAGGCAGTTCTGAGCTGCGAAGTGGGTCCTGGGAATCAAATCCAAGCACTCTGCAGAAACAGCACACACTTAATACTAAATGGTCTCATCAGCTCCTAATTTTAAAATTTGAGGCAACGTTTCTTCTCATAGCTAGATCTGATCCTTAGACTCCATGCGGTACAGATTGACCTGAAGCTTGTGGTTCTCTGGCCTCTGCCTCCTGAGAGATGGGGTTATAGGAATACACTATGAATCTAGCTGTCTTAAATTAATCTTATATTCCTATGACAAACCCATTCCTCAACATGTATCATGTTCTATTTACATTGTTAGAGTTGAGAGTTGGTATGTTTAAGGTTATTTTGTTTAGGAAATATATTCATGAGAAAAAATTAATTTTATGTGAACTGACATACTAGAAACTGAACGTTTTGTTTTTGTTTTAGCATCATTAATAATTTGAGATGTTTTCCTATAGTTTAGGCTAGTTTTGATTTCCCATGCAGCTGAGTGTCCTCTTGAACTTTATATTCCTGTGGCCACCACATCTGGTTTATGTGGTTCTGAGTACTGACCTCAGGGATTTGTGCAAGCTAGGAAAGCACTCTATCAGCTGAGCTATGTCCCCAGTCCAACTTGAAATTCAAATCCTCCTGCCTCCAGCTCCAACGACCTGGAAGTAGAGGTTCGTCACCATGCCCAGGTTATGGAAAGCGAGGATAAAACATACGGTGTGCTACATAAGCACCTGCTAACTGAGTTATAACCCCCATTCAGCGTCATTATTTTTCCCTGACTCATTTAATTTACAATAA
>JAQHUG010000071.1:5174162-5209219 GCA_028555095.1 Dicrostonyx torquatus | reverse complement strand
TTTTTGTTTTGTTTTGTTTTTACATTGGTTTGGCTCATAGGCATATTTGTGGGTGACTGTCTTAAGTTAATTGATGTGAGAAGACCCCCACTGCGAGGAGCACCATTCCCTAGGCAAGGGATCCTGAACTGTACAGGAGTACAAAAGTAGAATTGCGTGGAGAAGCAAGAAAACCAGTATACATGCATTTATTCACTCTGCTCTGGACTATGGATGTGCTGTGATGGGCTATATTATATTTTTGTGGCTGTGACTTGCCCACGGTAATGATCTATACATCGGAACCTGGCAAACATCTACTATCTACAATTTTCCTTCCTGTTATCTTTGGAGATGAAGTCACATTATGAACTGAACCTTTTCTCAAACTTGTGATGCTCCTGATGCAATGTTCTAAGTATTGGATTATAGGCATGTTCTATAACACACACCCAGCCAGGAGTGCTTGAATTTAACTTTATATTTTTTCTTTTCTTTTCCAAATAGTTGATGATTTACCACAGATTTCTAATTCAATTCCTTTATTGCTAAATGGGGCACTCTTTGCTTTAGCCATTTTTTATACTTATATTTCCTTGGCATGCATGTGTGTGCGTCTGTTTGTCTGTATGGGGGCCATGTGTGAACCTACAGAGGATAGAAGTGCTTGTTGAATTCCCTGGAGCCGGAGTTATAGGTGGTTACCGGCAGCCTGACAGAGGTGCTGACAACTGAATCAGGGTCGTCTGCAAGGGCAGCAAGCACCCTTAGCCTCTGTGCCATCTCCTCAGCTCTTCTTTGCTCTATTTCTATTTGAGGCTTTTGAAAATTCCTTTAGCACTCAAAATGTGGGACTGAAAATTGCTCAGCCATTAAAGGCTAAGGCTTATAACAATCAAGAGAAAAATATGAAACATTTTGTTGTTGGATGAGATATTTTAATCTAATTTTTCATATTTTGTCATTGGAATATTTTGTACATTTATTGGTGCATATATGTGATATATACATATTATATGTGTATAAATATACACACACATACATCTCACATATGTATATAGGAGTACCAAGGCACTGAGATAAGGAACTGTATCTTCTTCTTCTTTAGTGATTCCAGCTTGTTATGAACCATCACTTTTAGATGTTCCGTATTTCTTCCTGATTAGTCAACAATGCATCATGATCAAGAGATTATCGATCACTAATCTAATCCCATTGCTCGAGTTCAATCAACTAAAATACATGTTTCCTATTTGGTTATGTAATCCACCCCCTTTAAGAAAATTCAAACTTGAGGAAGTATGACAATGAAGGCAAATCAGTCTGAATTCTGAAGTCATTCTGTTCTTCTGTGTTTTTTGCTGTATCTGATAAAATGTAGACAATTCTCATAATTATGTCCTCTTATATCAGTGTTGACTTCTCTGATGATGCTTTCAGTATTTTTCTCTAAATCTTTGACTTGTAACAACTTGATTATGAGTTAATTATTGTTGACATTGTTTTGGATTTACCAAATTCTTAGACACACTGAACACATTTATAATAGAGCAATGTTATATCATTATGTTTTCAGTTTTTCTTAATCCAGTATCTTCATCCTAGAATTTTCTGCATATATTTCACATGTATAGCAATTTACAGTGTTATACATGCAATTAAGGTTTTCATGTAATTGAGTTAAGAAGAAAAGCATGCTCTGGACTCTGGATATTCTGCTTCAAACTCTCACTGCTGTGACTTGACCCCAAGGATCAGCTGAATATTGTAATTGTATTTTTCTTTCAGGAATTCAGACTTGCTTTTAACTCTGCTTTTCCATTCTTCATTGTTTAATGGGATGAGGCTCATCCAGTTAATCTTTCTCCTCAAATGCTGCACTTTTTCACTGAAAGTTTAATCTGTAGTTCACAAAGCATTCTATGAAGTATCTTTCTAATAGTTTGCAGAAACCCTGCTGGCCTTAACACTGTTACACTTGGTAAGCTCCTACAGACTGGTCTGGAGGAAGAAAACTTGGCTTCAGTTCTTCAAAAGTATAGAATATTTAACTTTTACAAATCTGCATGGTTGAAAAATCATCTATTGAGTTTTTCATTTTCCCTTTAAAAAGTAAATTTCCTTCAAAAGAAAAGCAAATGTTTGCACAGGGCCAAAGACTTGAATATTTTCTCAGATACGTGGAGCTGTTTCCTAGAAATCCCTGCTTCTGGAGTGGAGCTTGCTAGATGAGAATGTGATTCTCGCTGGTTGAGTGAGACAGTCCTAATTTGCGTCTGTTCCACATCTTCGCCTCTCTCTCTCCACCATCTCGTTGAGGATGGTGTTCATCAGAACAGCATATACCTGGTATTCCCTGTTCCTCCGATTATCCCATATCTGACAACAGTGTTTTATGTAATTTTAGTGGTTTACGGAGCAAAGTATAACCAGCAATGCTTGATCATTTCCAGAGCAGAAATTTGCAAATTTTCTTATTAAATAATCTGAGAATCCTTTATACACCTATCAAGCATATAATATAAATATTTAAAAAAAATTTCCATGTTCTTTACCATAAGATGCCCATTTAAATTATTGCAGAGTTTAGAAAATTAGTTTTAGAAATTGAAATTCAACTCACTTTTACAATATTGTGGAACAAGAGCCATTTTCTCTGCTTTTATTTATTATAGGGAAGGAAATCCAACCACAGAGCTAATATGGGCTATATGGAAACTTGGCCATCTCTAAGGAAAATTGGAAGAATATTTCTAATAATATCAAGGGAAAGACAAAATATGAAAAGAAATTCTCAATTGCAAAGAGCTCCATGTGGTTTAGACTGCCTTTGTGTTGCTGACCTGTATTCATTCATTTCCTTTGCTCACTCTTGATGCCTCTCCATTAAAAAATTGGAATATATAAGGGAACAGATTCTAGTGTGTACTTTTATTTACTTCTTATTTTTTTGGAAGTGTATGTGTCTGGTGTGTGTGTATGTGTGTGTGCATGCATGTTCACATATCTGTGTGTGCACAAGCATGTGGAAGCTAGGATTACTGTTGAGTATCATAATTGTTCTCAGTGTTACCTACTGAGCCAGGGACTCTTGCTGAACCTTAAGCTTAGCAATTCATCAAGTCTAGCTAACCAGCCTGCTTTTTAAATCCCCTCCCTTCACCCCCCAAAATGCTAGGAATACAAGGGCTAACCACACTTGTCTGAAATTTACTTAGGGTCTCAGGTACTCAAAGCTATGTGGAAAGCACCTCATTCTCTAAGACATCTCCCCAACCACAAAATTATAGACATTTAGGATTTATTCCTTTTCCTACTATTGTTGTAAATAAAATATTGAAATTCCTATGTGAAACCCTAACCATGCCTGACTTCCATAGCAATGACTCCTAACCACTTTAACTTATGCAAAACATGGAAATAATTTAAACTCACCCTACTGCATGCCCCGGTGGTAGACTCACAGACCGTGAGGATGGAGATGTTCTGAGGCCGATTCAACCACCTGACCACTGTCCTGGTGTTGCTCACCCATTTAACCATGGTGATGTAATATTCTCTAGTTTGAAAAAAAAAGTAAAATTTATATTTAGAGCCTGACAATCAGTTGCATACTGATAAAGATGCATGTGTTGTTTTATATGCAATAACTAAAATATTAAAAGAATGTTGTATTTTGTTTACATATTTAAAAATACATATTCCTGTTTAAATATTCACAGATACAAATTTAAATAAATGTGTATGTATATATGCAGATATATATGTATATATGAACAAATATACAGATGATATAAGAAAACATTTCAGAATGAAATTATTTCCCAGAAAAGCAATTTTTGGAACAATGGAAAACAGCGGATACTTGACTTTTCTGAAAAAGGTTTATTGATTAGAACTAGTATATAAAAAACAAATATGTAATTTTAACACTATGCTATACTTTTTCTTAGAAGAACAGCAGATAGCCAGTAAAAATGGAAAACTTAGTCCTGACTTAATGGTTATATATTATGCACAACCTTCATATTTTATCTTATATATGAAGTCTTTAGCTACAGGGATAATATGGATATGATATTATGTATATGGTATATATGATGTTTAATCTTGTCAACTTTACTCTACTTTAGAATCAGCTAGAAGACTTATATCTGACATGTCTTTCTGAAGAGGTTTAACTGAGGAGGGATGACCCAATTTGAACGTGGGTGGCACCACTGCATGAGTTGCAGGCTGAATAAAAAGACAGGGTGAGGTGAGCACAACCATCCATCTCTTTCCACTTCCTGACTGTGGATGCCCTGTGGCCAGCATCTTCATGTTCCTGCTGCCATACCTGGCATGATGAACTGTGCTCTCAAACTGTGAGCCTCAATAAACCCTTCCTTTCTTTGACTGTTTTTATCAGGAATTTTATCACAACGAGAAAATAATATTATGGAGTTTTAGTAATTTGTAGATTATAAAATGGTTCCAATCTTTCAGTCATCTTTTATAATATTATTCCTCATCTTGTTTCAAACAATTAAAAATAAAAAATGGAAATCAAATGGAAGCATCTGACTGGATATTAAATTTTTACCATACAAAGAATGTTCATTTCTGTGTGTATAATTTCCTCATAGAGATGGGTGATTGTTATAAATATGTAATTTAAATTTTATTTACAACATATTTTGATTTTATGTTTAGAAATTAACATAATGTATTGCAAAACTCTGAGCTCCCATACCTTAAAAGCCAGTCATCATGGCTTGATTTGTGATAAAAAGAAACAAACAGCAACCTTTCTAGATATGTCCACAATTCATAATAGTGGAGTCACATTAGAAACAGCTGAGAAGTGCCATCTGTGCTTTTGTGTTGAAACTTGTGTTTAATGAATGCAGAGCCACCTCAGCAATTAAGAGCACTTGCAGCATTATCCTGAAGAGAATTTCAGCACCCAGCTCCCTTATGGGACAGCTTCTAACCTCCTGTAACTCCAACTCTGGGATCCAATGCCCTCTGCTGGCCCCTGAGGGCACTGCACTCACATGACACAAATAAAATTAAATCTTTAGAGAAGTAAAATAGACTGATATTTGTGTGAGTTAGTAAAAAGTATCATTTATAGATGTAAAATAATGAAAGAACAAATATTTTGTCATTGGACAGCCCTAGGCAAGAGATCCAGCTACATGAATCTCACAGTTTTTGCATGTGTTTCTGAATGGCTACAGTTCCCTCTAAAAATATCTGTTAGCTTGTCAAAATGAAGATGTCAGAAGAAGGACAACAACATCTGGCCATGGAGTAATGCGAGACATTGTTTCCTGAGCCTATTCAAAACATCTGAAAGCTTTCACAATCAGCTGAGCCCAACTTATAAATTGCCAGGCAGCTCTGAGATACCACAACACCGCGTGCCCTAAGCAATTAACAGAGCAACCTTGAATCACATGCACAGTTGATTTGGGAAGACTCTTTGACCAAGTCACTGGGTTGGGGTCTTGAAAGGAAGAGTGTTCTGCTCCACTTTCAATACTTTTTCAAGAAACTCATTTTGAAGATGCAATATTTGGCATTATGACAAATACATAATACATAAAGGGTCTGGAGAGGTGACTCGGGTGTCTGTGTGTGTGTATAATACTAGTCACACAAACACAGGAAGGGAGTTCAAATTATACACACTCTCACATACAAACACTGGAATACACAGAGACACCCAACCAGAAAATGTAAACATCAAATTTTTATACATTTTATGAGATTAAACTTTGAGAAAAAAGAATTATGTGCCCATACACAAATAGAAAAAGAAAGGCTGAATTGTCATTGCCTGAATGGCAGCTACAAATGTCTTCAGTTGTACTAAAATTAATATGACTACTATAAAGACTTATGAATCTTGCCACAAATTATATTAAAATTATCATGAACATTGGAAGCATTTATCAATGACTATACAAATCAAAGTGTCCGGGGCTTTGAGGGGGGAACCTTACACTGGCGAATTGATTTTGAGCCTACATAAAAATTTGTTTCAATTTCCTGACCTAGACAATGGGGAACAAATTGAAATGTGAAAATAGGATGAACACTTTCTAAAGTAAATAATAAAACACTGGCATTTAAATATTTATCTGAAGTGCCCTTAGAAAAATCTTTGCAATCCCTTCACAGAAGATACTTTACTGTTGAATAAACAGGTCTACAGTGACTTCCAAAAAAGATTTAATATTTGAAGAACAATTTAAATCCTAACAGCACATTGTTGGTACCTAAGGTTTTATAGTAGATATATTAGATGTAAAAATTTAAAGATAAATATGAATATTTTGTAATCAAACACTTCTATTTTTTTAAAAAATGATTTGGTTATTTTGTCATTGTTAGCCATTCATACAAAATTCAATCTAATATAATGTACCTTAATATGCATCTTATTTATATATAAGCATCACTGTTTTCTTGGCATCTAAAATCTGAAAAATGACAATTATTTCTGAAAACAAATTTGCATAGTTTTAAAAGAAACATTTTCCAAGTATTGGAAATTTCCATTAGGTTGTTGCATGTACATAACATGGAAACTAGAGCACTGACTGACACTTAGGCATTGAGGAAACATGGCTAGACTAGCTGAATCTCTTCCTATGATTCTGCACTTTATTGACTTCAAAGTCCCTGGTTCATATCTCACTTGGATTCCTATGACAAACTGTTAGCTCTTAAGCATAGACTGAGTCACAGAGCAAAGATAAGACGGTCAAAGGGACACCACTCTAGTCATCGGCTGCTTTCTATCACAGCATGTCCTGGCTTAGGAGACGGAACTGTCCACAGGGTCTGTGAAGAGGAGTCCCAAAATCCTTTCAAGATGGGTGTGTTGGCAATCAGACTTGTGTTATCTCTCTGTCATACTGTTTGTCTGCCTACCTGTCTGCCTGCCTTTCCTGCCTTCCTCCATCCTTCCATCCCTCCCTCCTCCCTCCTTCCTTTCCTCCCCCCTCCCTCCCTCCCTCCCTCCCTCCTTCCCTCTCTCCCTTCCTCCCTTCTTTCCTTTCTTCTTTTCTGCATAAAAGTATGTGGATGTGTAAAAATGTGTATAAATATGATGGTGGACAGAATTCAATCCCCATCTTCCTTCTTAGTCATTCTACACATTCTTTTTTTCTTTTTTGCCACAGGGTCTCTAAAGAGCCTAGGGGATCACCAGTTCAATCAGATTAATCAGCAAACCCCAGAGATCTGCATTTTCCAACAATACTAGTGCTAAGTTTAGAAGTATGGACCACCTTGCTTATATTTTTGTTTTTTGTTTTTTTTTTTAATATCTGAGTCCTAGGGGAGCAATTTCATTACAACAAGCACTTTCTTGACTGAGCTATCTCCCTAGCCTCTGACTTGTGTTGCCATTGGTTTACTGTGTTGCCATTGGTTTACACAACCACTGTTGTGTCTTCCCAATATCTTTCAACCTACATATGTCGTTCTCTTTGAGGGTGCCCAGGAATTATAGCCTAAGTGCACTATAGTGGCCCTCTCTACGGTCTCAGAATAATGACCTCCTAAGACTTAATGTTAAAGTTATGCATCAATCAAATGAAAGGCCCTTACAATCATTTCTATGAAAATGGAAGCATGAATGAGTTAGACTTTCCAAAGAGTCCTGCTACTTCTTGGAAGACTAAGGAATTCAGAATAAGCATATACCAAGGAAGAGACAGCACAGCACCATCAAACCCAGGTGACAGAAGCAGTCCTAGAGTCATGTCAGTGAGAATAGAAAACCTTTAATAAGTAAATTCATGCTAAAAGACACTGAGTGAGGAGACCCAAGCAGAAGATGCAGGGCCAACAACCCAGCTCAGTGTGTGGAGGTACTCACTGACAACTCTGGCAACTAAAGTTCAATTTCTAGGGCTCACATGGTAAAGACAGAACCAACTCCAACAAGCTGTCCCCAGACCTTTTCATCCATCTCCACATATGTGTGTTCAAAGAACAAAAATTTAAAAAGACAGTACATCTTTTTTTCCAATAAACATGATAGACATCTGGTCTCTTAATGACTCATCATAAAGAATATTTTTACTAGCTCTAAAGCAATACCTTGAACTTCTTACCTAAGTTTTCCAGAAAAAGCATTCAGTGTTTTCAATGCTTTAATAGTGTAAACACTTGGAAAACACTACTACTTCTCCAGATGATACGAACCATGTCTCCTCCCATTGGGTTTGGTTCTTGTGATACAGGAAGGAACTGGGCCATTTCTTTAAGTCCTTTGAGTTACCTTCTATCCAGAATCAGTATAATTGTACTTCATATAAGGAATAATAGTAGATCGTGTACAAAATAATTGATGTTGAAGACATCCTGCATGCATGGTCTATGTACATTTGCTGACATGACATGAATAAGTGAAAATTAATAAATAAAATGGAGGGGTGAATGGAGGTAGAGACTAGCGAAAAAAAACCTGACTATCCCCAAGATATCAAACATGTTTTATAAAATAATTTATTTTCAATTTTTTCTAGAATTTAATAAATCAGTGCAATAAATGTTCATCAGATCTGTCCCTCACATCCCAACTCCCACTCTGCTGTGCACTCCCACATAATATTCTCAAATTTGTGTCTTCTACTTCTCTATATATCTGCATATAAACACACACACACACACACACACACACACACACACACCACTGAATCCAGCTGATGTTACCTGCATACATATGGGTATAGTGCTGACCACTTAGCTATGGGCAACCTATCTTTGCACATCTTTGCACTTTTCCTGAAAACAAAAACAAAAACAAACTTTTCCTCCTTCAAAAGACATAGAATGCCCAGAGCTCTTCAACTACAATGGAGCCTTGTGTGTCTTTCCCCCATTCATGCTACAATGTTGACAGGTATGGTCTTACATAGGCAACCCAACCATAATACTAAGAATTGATGGGTACAGGGTACCACTCAGAGCACTGAGAAGTTTCCTTATGGCATCTTCAGACACTCTTAGCATCAGTTCTCTAGCCCTACATGGTTTTCCCGGGTCCAGGTTCTTTGCTGTTCCTAACTGGGACCTCTCTTTTATTTTATACACTATTTCCTTAAACTTTCTTTCTGCCCCTGAATGATGTCTTTCTAAGTTCCCTTACCTCTACTCAAACATCTTCCACTTCCCACCTTCATATTCATTGTCATTTTTGTTTTTTTTGTTTTGAGATAAGCTCTCACATATCACAGACTGACTCAGACTTGTGAGAACACCAAGGATGACTTTGAACTTCTTAGATTGCCCTCCCTGCTTCCACCTCCCAAGGCTGGAGCTACAGGAATGTATTTCCACACTCACTTTTTGTGATGTTTATCATGAATTCTACCAAGAAAGCCATATTACCAACTCCTTTAATGTTTTATCTGTTTATTTTGATTAGAAAACAATGGAAGAAGAAAAGGATAAAGTAAATCAAATTTAATATATAAAAGAAAAAATATAAAATATGATTTCTGTAATTCCTTTACCTTTTATTGTTTGAGAATTTCATACAATTATATAATGCCTTTTGATCAAATCAATCCTCTCTTCCCTTCCCTGATTGCTCACCTGTTTCTTGCCCATTATGTTTTCTTCCCAAATTCATGTGTATTTTAAAAATCTCTGTGAACTCTCTTAGTGCTATACCCTATTTATCAATTTTGAACTACTTTAAGCTTTTTTCTTTGAATGTGGATAAAATATTCTGGAACTAGATGGAATTGTCTTATCTCATTGGACTTGTGTTCCCAGCTAATGCTGAGATTTTATCACAGACATTCATTCTTTCTGGCTTTTATCTTCTTTGTTCATTTAAAAAATAAGTTCATATTAAAAAATTAAAAAAGGTCTTTAATCAGGAACATTATGTAGAATCTATTATCTTTTTAAATAACTTCCATACCTATCAAAGTGTGTTATCTGTAAGTATGCCCACCTGTGAATAAATTTCCCTAAATTTGTTGACATTCAAATATTTTTTCTATAATCAGAAACTTTGGGTTGATTATAGAAGTTTCAAAACAAGCATTAAGCTTAGCCCCATCTGTCTCTCCTCTCTCTCCCTCTCTCTCCCTTCCCCCACACACACTCATACGTGTGTGTGTGTGTGTGTGTGTGTGTGTGTAATGTAGACTATACTATACACACATATACATGCAGCTTTGCTATATACAACACATACCTACAAAAAGGGCATGATTGATAGACAGAAAAGGACAGAAGATAGGTATATATTATCTATGAACAGTGAGACCACTCTTCAAGATTAGCTACTCAATTCATATTTAGGACCTCAGTAAGTTGACAATAACACCAAATGTAGCTCTTTAGAAGTTTGAGACATTTAGGACTTCTGGGTACAAATGATTATCTGGTTGGTGTGGAAGATATTTCCAGCATTTAATGTATGTATTGGACATATGTATACCTATTTATAGTATTCATTCAAGTTTGTGCATGCCACAATGTATGTGTTAGAGGGTGGGGAGGGGTTCAGAGTACAGCTTCAGATGTCATTCACCTCCTTCTACCATGTTTGAAGCACGGTCTCTGGTTGCTCACCACTGTAGCCTCCACACTTCTTGGCCCACGAGCTTCCCAGTTATTCTCTTATTTCTGGCTCCCATCTCACCACAGATGCCCAGGGACTACAGATATACAATATTCCTTATATCTCTATGTGTGTTCTGGGAGTCTAAACTCTTTCTCATGAGATTTACCTACTGAGCCACCTCCCCAGGTCCTGTTCAGACATCATAAATATAAAGACTTCTGATCTTAAAAAATAATACTTCATTCAAAGATTCTACTTACAGAAGAACACCAAATAAACTATATAAAAGTTGTGGGAGAAAGTAAGGTAAACTACACACATTACAGAGAGAATTTAGTCTTTTAGGTTTTTGTTGTTTTGTAAAAAAAGAAAAACAAAACAAACAAAAATGGCCTTAAGTAGGCCAGGCTGGCCTGCAGGTCCTTAAATAGCTAAGGATGGTCTTATGATCTTAAGCTTCTCACTATCCCAACTTACCTTCTCGAGGGCTTGGATTACAGATGTTTGCCACTGTATATAGTTAATGCAGTGCTGGGGATTTATTCAACCCAGGGCTTTGCCCATGCCAGGCAATCACTCTTTCACCTGAGTTGCAGTCCTATTCCCTGATCCCAGGTTTCTTAATGGTAATGGCACAGGCACACACCTTTAATCCCAGCGTTCAGGAGGCAGAGGCAGGTGGATCTCTGTGAGTTTGAGTTTATCCTGACCTATAGCGGGATATCCAAGACAGGCTCCAAAGCTACACAGAGAAACCCTGTCTTGAAAAAAAACAAAACAAACTGAAAGCAAGCAAACAAACAAAAAAAAATAAAAGAATGGTTCAAGTATTCTCCAGAAGAAAATTCAATAGAAAATTAACCACTGTCTTCTATCCTTCACATTACCAGCCAATGACCCACTCATTAGCATCTTTCATCATTCAATGATATCTCTAGTCACCTTGAAACTAAATACTTCTTAGGAACAGCCAGACAACCAGAATGACTTCATTCCCAACTGATGGAGGCAACCTCTGCTTCATTTTCAAGTGGAATTGTGGCACTGTTCAGATCATTTTCTAAATTGCAACAAAATGATAATTGGATGGAAAAATCTATTTCTGCTTAGAAGTGGAATTGAAATTGCCTACCTTGATTTAAAAATGTCGGGCGGCATCAGTTCCAAAGTATGAGTTGGTCCATACAGGTTTACAACATATAATTTCACTGTTGGGTTCACTTGACCTGCCTTTGAGAAAATAAAAGTTGTAATATGTAATATATAAGCATTAGACTATATTAAAATTAAAAATGGAATTTTGACTAGTTTACTTGTAAGGGATTGTATATGTGTGTTTTACTGGGGATAAAGTCTAATTTCTCTGAAATAGAAATGATTTTTAAATTCAACCACTTGATTACTTTCAATTGTATTTTGCAAATTGCCACTTCTGGAGCATTTTCCCCAGACAATTAAAGGTTAGAGGAAATCAGGGTAGCTTTATTCATTAGGCAGTGCTGTTTTGCTCCTTTCTCAGAGCTGTAGAAGAACTGCGCATGCCAAATAGGCAGTAGACCAAGTGACTGTTCACATCATGGAACTGCAGTGTAGCGCTTTCTACCAGCAGGGAAGGGAGGGAGGAAAAGGGGCAATAAGGAGAGGGAAGAGAAGCCAGTAGTAAATATAAGAGGAATGGAAGGAAAGGAAACAGGAAATGGCAAGATAGAGGAAAAGGAAGGAAACGGGAAAGAAAAGAGAAGGAGACAAGAAAGGGGAAGGTAAGGAAAATCCCACCCACAAAGATTATAGAAAACCTCCCCAGAACAGGTAGCTACAAGTTATCCTCTGACTTCCAGAGTGCCATGACACGTGTATACACACGCGCACACACGCACACACACATGAACACACACACAAATAAACAAAATGTAATTAAGAATAAATGCAGAAATATTAAAAATCTTATCCACATGCATCAGATACCACATTTAAAATTCAAAAGATCCTAAGGTATTGGGTGCATTAATGTGCCCAGCCCTTCTTTTTAAGCTTTACTCAATGGGTGACTCATATTTAAATGACTCTTGAGAGGTGCACAAAGAGCATTCTGTGAGCCTGTAGCAGGAAGAGTAGAAATGCATATATAACTTGGTTTTAGTTCATCAAAATTCTATTGAAGAAACAATGACTACCAAGGGGCAATAGTTGGTATGCTAAAAGTTTGCAATATGTTCTAAAAGCTGATAACCTAGATTTGTCACTAAACACCCCTACTTCTGTACAAAGATTGTTCTACTCATTCTCTAGATGAAAATAGAGATGCTATAGAAAAAATCCCTAATATTGAAAGAGCTGAGACTTAAATATACATGCTAGTTGTGACTTCTGTTATCTCCCAGGCAATGACAAACAAACGGTGGCCAAATACTCTGTGAGGAAGAAAGAGAATTGAAGGCAATACACCTCAACAGTTTGCATAGAGGAATGAAAGAATAACCCCCATGCTGGGCCTGAGGAGATTGTTCAGGACTTGGATTATGTGCCATGCAAGCATGAATACTGGAGTTCTAATGCCCAACACCCAAATAAATACCAGATAAATTTGTTGGTTGTCTCTTCCTGGCACAGACTCAGAAAGGCAATGTCTGCACCTCCAAGGGTCATTTAAATATATGAGTCATCTATTTAGTGGTCAGTAATGCTTAAAATAAAGATCAGCACATTAATGCAATGAAATTCCAGTCACAGTAGGTAGAAAAGGCAGCCCCAGAAAAAGCTGGCTAATAAGAAAGTAATATCCGTGAGCACTTGGTTTGACTGGCAGACCGTACCTCAATGAATAAGGTGAAGAACAATTTAGAATGATTTCTGATGCCAACCTCTACATAAATACACAATGCATCCACAAACTTGTACAACTATACATATGCAATCAGCACACACACGGAAATAGTAAAAGAAAGCTAAAGAAAGTGTGTCCGCATGAATAAATCAGTGGATGTATCACAACATGTTCATAAACAATACGCAATTATCCTTGTGGTATGGTGGGGCTTGAAAAGACTATATGTTAGATACAGAGAAGATGAAAGGAAATTAAAAAACATTTGAGTTAAAAATTGAAAGCATGTGATCGAGCTTATTTAAGACCTGCAAAGAGAAATTCACACTCAAAGTATTGACTCAGACAAATGCTGAAACAAGTCAAGGACTGAGACAACATGATGTATTCTACTCAAAGTGAGCAGGTCCTTATCCACTGTTTTATCTGGTAATCCATAGAGATTGACACACCTCTGGAAGAGTGTCACACACCAGCCAGAACTTTGTAGCTAACGAAAGTGGTCAAGAAATTTCTTTTTGCTAAAGGAATGCCATAACTACTAGAAGCCACTATTGGGATCATAATTTATGTTTTTTTTGCCTTGTTATTTCTCTAGCTATATCTAGTAGGTTAAAATTTAATCCTTGTTTTGTGATGTAAACTGGCCAGCTGGGATTGTAGCGCCAATATGCATCACCTGGGGCCTTTCATACTCAGAATCCTGGTCCCCAGCCCACAGACCTAAAATCAGAATCTTGATGTGGAATTATGTATCCATGTTTTAACTACAGTGCCGAGTTGTCAGTAAAGTTTTCTGATTAAAAAACAGTGCCATGTGTTTTTATCTATGCTCAACTTGTTACCTACATTCATATACATCTGTATCATATATGTATCACTTATCTGTCATTTATGATTTTTTTCTTTTTTCTTTTTTTTTTTGGTTTTTCAAATGAGGGTTTCTCTGTGGCTTTGGAGTCTGCGCTGGAACTAGCTCTTGTAGACCAGGCTGGTCTCGAACTCACAAAGATTCGCCTGCCTCTGCCTCCTGAGTGCTGGGATTAAAGGCGTGCGCCACCACCGCCTGGCTTGTCATTTATCATTTAACATCACTCACGTAGTACAATCTAGTTATCATTTATTACCCACCTATTAATCTTTTATCTCTATCACATATTTATTATTTATTTGTTAATTATCTATCATCTAACATATCTGTCATATATATTTCTATCTGTCTCTCTATCATATCTTTTATATTTGTGTTCTATTTATCTGTCATCTGTCTATCATCTATCTATCATATGTCATCTATCTAATCTATCTATACTCTATTAGTCTATCACATAATAGCTTTCATTTGTTGTCTAACATCTATCTATCTCCTATTTTTTCTCTATTCATTACATAGAATTGATCTGTCTTAGTTGCTATTGCTGTATTTAAACTCCATGAGCAAAAGCAACCTGGGGAGGAAAGAGTTTACTTTGCTAACAGTTATATATAACAATTCATCATCAAAGGCAGTGAGGACAGGGACTCACACAGGACAGAAAACTGGAGGCAGAAGCTAATGTAGAAGCCACAGAAGGGTGATACTTCCTGGCTTACTCTCCATGGCTTGTTCAGGTTGTTTTCTTTTAGAATTCAGGACCACAAGTTCAGGCATGGTGTCACCCACAAAGGGCTGAGCACTCACCTATTAAGTAATAATTATGAAAATGTCCTATAGACTTCCTTACAGACCAGTCAAATGGAGACATTTTCTTCACTGAGGTTCCCTCCACAGATGATTCTATCTTGTGTGAAGCTGACACAAAACTGTTGAGCTCACTATCATATTTCTCCATTATCTATCATCAGTTATCTTCTTAGATGTCCCGTCTATCATCTCTCTCTCATCTCTCTATCTTATGTAGTCTATCATTTCTCTGTCAACTATGTCATGTTATCTATTTATCTATCTATCTATCTATCTATCTATCTATCTATCTATCTAGTATCTATCAAATATATCTGTGTTCTTTCTATCTGACCACACCTCACTAGTGTCAGAAGTTAGTTTTCATGAGACTGGTCCAGAGGAGATGACACCCACCTCCAGCACAAGGTTAACATGATCACTGCTTGTGTCTGGAATGTGTTTTGAGATCTAGGTTACCTATATCTGTGAGTCAGAGCAATCTGAAATCAAACATTCAAATGCAATATAAATTATGTGATCAAAATTCTAATGCACAATTTACTTGATTTTAAAAACTGAGATAGACATTCCTCTGAGAATATGTCAGAAAGCAAATATTGTGAGAAAAATGTTTTCTTTCTTTGGATAAAATATCATAGCATTGCTATATTAACTAACAAAGAGATGCTTAATAAGCTATCTCTAAGAGGATAAAGCCATGCACTAAAATGATTGGGGTTTTTATGATATTAATTCTTATCCAGTTAGAGAAATTTGGGCTCATATTCTTATAATTCAATATACTAACTAGACAAATAAGAACCTTAAGTTAGATTGGATCTTTGTGTGAACTCTTATCAATAGTTCATGTTTTACTTTTATGAAAGACACAAAGAGCCTGATCATTCCTTTAAGAGAATTGGCCACTGAAACCATAAATTCGCACCTGTGCAGGAAGACTGATATCCCTACCAGCTTCCACCTGAATGCAAATTAAAAATTGTACACATGAGGCCATTTTTATATAAAGGCACCTCAGTGAGGCATCAGGCTGGCTCCCAAATTTTGCTATTCAGCATTTCATAGTCTCAGTTACATTTTTACTTTTCCATGGGGTTTGGAATTAAGCAAACCTAGTGAGTTCATTTGCACGTTTTAATATTCGAATCATTCCGAGAGCGTGCAAATTAGAGAGCTCATCTCTTTGCTTTCAACAGTCGCATTTGCCACGAAGACTGCAAATCCACAGAATCCCTTCCTCCATGATTCTGAAATGCAAGCCTCAATAATAATTAACCTTGTTTTACTGGCAACTAAATTGTCATTAAACGAGATAATGTTTTAATTAAGAAGATTAACCTGAGGTTAGAGAGAGAGAACTCCACATCTCTTTTGTGCTGAGTTGCTAATGATAGGGTATTTTATGAGCACCAAATCATGCTGAATTAAATAAAATCCAAATATATTTGTTTGGTGTTAGTGTTTCATCAGTATATCTGACCGTGCAGAGTTTTGCTGCACCAGTTTTTAAATCTAGCTTAACTTAAACTGCAATTTAGTATAAACTTGGCGTTATCTCAATTTCTAAAGTGTCACTTTCTCAAAGTTTATTGTATGCAAGCAAATTGAACCTGAATTTGTGGTGGGAAAACTAATGATCATTTAAAACTAAGGGTAAAAAGGAGTAAGTTTAAAAATAAAAGACATGCTCGAAAAGATACTGAAATTCTTGTGACTACAAGGACCCAAATCCCAACCTTCTTTGAAAACTGGTATCTTAAGTAAGTGGGTGGTCATCTCACATAAAAGCCACATCCAGACAAGGGTATGGTCCTTCGGTTTTGTCTGGTAATATGCCTTTTCATTTTTAGGTTTTTTTAAGTATGTGGATGTGTAGACGCTCATGTGACATGAAGTTCATATGCATGTATATGTAAATGGCAAGGTACACGCTTAGGTGCCATCCTCACAAGCATAGCTCACATCCTTAGAAACAAGAGCCACTCATTGTCTGGAGATCTCTAAGGAGGCTAGGCTGGCTAGTCAGTGAGTCCCAGATATGTGCCTATTTCTGCCTTCCTAGTACTGGGATCACAAGCTTACAACACCAGGCCTGGGTTATTTCATCTGGATAATGCAGATAATGTCTGGATTATCAAAGTTTCCTATGTATGGCATGCAAAAAATGAGTTATATCCCTAGTTTCTGGTTTTAATTGTAGTACTTTCATTAACAGTCAGTGCCCACTTGGACCCTTCATCACACTATGTTCATGTGTTGATGTGGTGAGGCTCTCTGCTGCGCATACATAGCTGAGTCTGGATGTGTATGTATGTGGGGCAAATGGCCCCCAGCCAGTATCTGTGATTGTCAGGCAGCTGTTTAGATTTTTTGCGACTCTATAAAATAACAGCTGATCCATAGGAGTGTTATTTACATTATCTTCCTGTCCTGAAATAGCTGTGACTTAAAAGATGTATCTTTAAAAATAATATGCATAAATTTGATGTTATGTGTGTGTGTGTGTGTGTGTGTGTGTGTGTGCATGTGCATACAGCTATCTGCAGAGTCAAGAAGATAACATAAGATTCCCAGGAGCTAGAGTTACCAGCTATCGTGACTTATACCTAACATGGGTTCCAGGAACAGAACCCAAGTACTCTATAAGAGCAGCTATTAACTGCTGAGTCATCTATCTACATCATAACTATGCCTTTTTAAAAAGCACTTAAACTTTTAAAATCTTAGTTTATCCATTTTTGAAAGATATGTAACTGCAATGAAGATTAAATAATGGATAAAATAGTAGCCCCCCTCAAAACAGAAGAAAAATGTCTACTAGAACCCAGGTCTTTGTTCAGATTGATAGACATACAGAATCATGACTTAAAAAGTCATACATTAAAGCAAAGAAAACCAGCCCACAAATCACAATCACGGAGAACCTAGACAACAATGAGGACCCTAAGAGAGACATGCACAGATCTAATCTACATGGGAAGTAGAAAAAGACAAGATCTCCTGAGTAAATTGGGAGGATGGGAACCTTGGGAGAGGATTGAAGAGGGGAGGGGACAGGGAAAGGAGCAGAGAAAAATGTAGAGCTCAATAAAATCAATAAAAATAAAAATAGCCACATATCATTAAATGATAAATTATCTATAATGATTTTGTATGTGAGTTTCTGGTGACATATTTTAATTTTCTCAAATATTTATATTTCTCCATTTATGAGTCTTAGTTTTCTTACATGGCAAGACCTGGAACTGTCCAAAGCTGAGAGAGTGATTTCAAGACATATCTAAGCACATGATTTTAAAAAATGAAAATCAAGTCCTACTCTTGAAAAACAAATTGCTGTGTTGTCGCTTCCATGGCACTGAACTCATTCATTTGTGCACAAACAGCTGCACATTCCTTTACCGCACTGGTCCTTCACCTTTTTCTTTAATTGATAGATAAGATTTCACCACCATTACTAAATAAATCAGGGAAAAAATTAATATATTGGAAAAGAATCTTCAGTTATCTAGCTTGCAAAAAGGGCTGGTGTGTTGTGTACAGGCTCAAAACATCAACCACAAAAACATGGCTGAACCAATAATTGTGAAAAAGTCACATGATTTTTTTGAATGAAAATGATAACGATGTTTGTGAACAAGAGTCTTTCATTGTAGGGACAGATTGCAATTTTCTGAAGAGCACTGACTTGGTGCCTTCTAAGCTCGTTCCATTTGGAGAATATCAAGAATAACATTTCCAATCATGGAAGTTCATTACTGCCAATCCTTTGTTTAACACTGCAACCATCAGATGGAGAAAGAAGTGATATCAGGAAATGCAGACATTCTGTTCCTGAAACATTATTCTGTTTTTTTTTTCTCTCTCTCTCTGGAATGCCCGAATGTGGTGTTTAGAAAACGGAAGGTAAGTAGTCTCAAACAAACTGGTCTAACAAGTGTGATGACTTTTATTTACTTATTTTTCTAGGTATTATACAGTAAACCTTGATAGAATTCAAGGTTTGCAAAGATATTTGCACTTGAGAAACACAAAGCATGTTTCTCCACATCAGTGCACAAAAAAAGCTTCTTGGGGGTCAGAGAGATATTTGGGTGGGTAAAGGGGCTTGCCACCTCCCATGATGACATGAGTATGATTCCTGGAACTTACTGTTGAAAAGGGAGATCAGAGTCTGATCTTCAATGGTGTGTACCCCACCATGAAGAGTAGAAACAGTTTCTTGGTTTGCATAATTAGGGGCTAAAAAATGTACAAAGAAGACATTCAGAAGACCTCTTTGCATGAATAATGCATAAATGGATTCACCACAAGCTCCTTATCTGTTATGCATTGGGGAGACAGGTATTTGAAAGAGAGATTGACAGCACAAGACCAAGTCAATCATCACTATGGCATGGGTTTTGGTGGGAACCTCCAGCCTCCCGACTAATGGAGGAGTTATTGGGCAGTTAGTGGCTATGGTGGAAAGAGTATTTTTTCTTCAGTAGTGTGGCTATGATAGGTTCCTGAACCTCCAAATTATTAGCCTCACACTCATGAACATATGGAAAATACCAATTAAACTCAGAGGGTTATAACAATGAAGAAAATAGTCAGGTGATGGTGGCACAGGCCTTTAATCTCAACACTTGGGAGGCAGAGACAGGCGGATCTATATGAGTTCGAGGCCAGTCTGGTCTACAGGCCCAGAACAGGCTCCAAAGCTACAGAGAAACTCCGTTTCAAAAAACCAAACATAAAATAAAATAAAAATTAAAGACAAGAATACAAAGATTTGTAGGAGAACTGTCAGAACATGATCTGCAGATCATGTAATAGAAATTAGATATGATCAAAATGGATTGCATACACATATGAAATTCTCAAAAGCAAAATAAACTGTATTCCAATTTCTTTTTATGAGAGAATTTAAAGTGCCTGAGATGGCTAAATCAGATAAATGTGGTATAAAGATGGAGATCTGTGTTTGAATCTCACATTAAATGAAAACTTGGTCATAGATATATATATCTAGGGGTATCTTGGAAGACTAAGAAAGAGCACTTGCCAGCCAGCCCAGCTGTATTGCTGAGCTTTAGGTCCAGTGAGATCCACCGTCTCAAAAAAATAAGGCGCCCAGTGATTGAGGAAGACATGCAACATCCTACCTCTGGACTCCATACATTATCTTCGCACACTCATGTATATACAACACACACACATGCACACACACACACACACACACACACACACACACACACACCATTACCGCCACTACCATCATCACAACCACCACCACTACCACACAGGAAACCTTGAGGCTTTTAGAAGGACCTGCAAGAGAAACCCAAGTGCTTTCTAATTTATTTGTGTTTTTGTCCTAGAAGTCTCATTCAATAGGAGTAGTTTTGTCTAGGTAAGTTTTCCATGTACTTCTAGCCCTATAAAACCTTTTTATCTATCTCATCTACCCCTGGATAGGACTCCAAATAAGCATTTCATAAACCACATTCCTTATTAGTTTCTGCCAAAATAATACTGGTATTAATGTACTTACTAATAAATTCTTTTTGCTTGTTCTATTCTTTCCTGAGCCCTTTATGATTCATCTATTCTTGACTGGAGATTTTTTTATGCTCAGTCAATTTTTATGAGAGAGTTAAAATACATATTTACTTATAGCACATTAACTGCCCTAAGGAATCATTTGAAAGCAACTAAAATATTTTTAAACTAAAAGTCCTAACTTATTTAGCTGTGATATTCCTTCATTTTATAATATCTATTCACAACTCCAAGGTTGTACCTAAGAGAAGCTTTTGTCCTCACCTCAAGTTTGTCTCTCTTCTTTTCTCACCATCTTTTCAACTCAGTAGGTGAGAAGAAAAAAAATCAAATGTGAGCATCAGAAGGGAAGAATTATAGCAGTATGTCTCTCTCTCTCTCTCTCTCTCTCTCTCTCTCTCTCTCTCTCTGTGTGTGTGTGTGTGTGTGTGTGTGTGTGTAGCCCCATTTGTACCTTTTTCTATCCACACACTTTCTGTTGACTTCAAGTGACAAACTTGAAATTGATGGCTTAGTTTACAGATAAGAAGCCTCTTTTTCAGAAGCACTTTTTCTTGAAACAAGCATATTGTCCATCAAGTCACTGATGCAGAGAGAAGGAACAAATAGCTCTTTTGCATTGCTTACCTTGGGGTATGGGTACTGCTTTGCTTTGGGGTACAGTGTTCCAGTAAACCGAGGTATAACCATATTAGGCACCAAGGAGTCATTTATCATCAGGAAGGCAAGTCTCTCTCCGTCAGGTGACCACCAGTGAGCGATGTGAGAATGCAGAAGTTCCTCTAGAATAAACGAGTGTTATTTGAGATCGACTGTAGAGATGTGGGCTCAGTGACCCACAAATATCTGTCCTTGAAATCCTCATTGTGCATGAATATTTTCTAGAAACCATGTTAGATTTTATCCACTACTCTGAGAAGTCTGTATTTTTAAGTTGTACTTTGAATTCCAGGAAAAGCAGTAGAGAGCGAGATTAACCATCAACTTTGGGATTTGAGGTAGCACGGTCCTAGCACATGAAAGTATCATTTGAGTAAAAAGAATAAGAACAATGAATGAAGAGTGAGATACAGGTAAAACCGTGCCTACTCATAATATCATCCGTACATATTTGCATGCAACTCCTTTTTTCTATTCCCACATCAAACAAGTTGGGGACTCACTTTATCTCCCAGAAAGGGAATGAAATATATAGAGAAACATTTTTCATATAGCATTAGATCAACTATATACTTCTGACTCAGGAAGTTAATTCATTGGAACACCAAAGTCCCCATATTATGCCCTCTGGCTCCTATAGTGTGTCATCATTATAGCTTTTACACAATTAGAAGGAAGTATGTAAAACCAGATCATCTATTTTCATAGCACCATCCTGCAATGTGACCTCAGGCCAGATGTGAACTTTAAATGATATTACCAAGACTATTCATAAGTGTATACTATAATTCTGTGTCTGGGAACAGCTCCTCACTACGTTCATAGCGACAATGATGACTTGGCTGCTCTTAGCTTAGATTATAGCAGGTAAATCTGTGGTTTGCCATGGCTTTGCCTCTGTAAATGGTCTCTTTGTAAACAAGACATCTTCAAATCATTTTACTGAATAATTCAAGCCTTTGCTTTGGGGACACAGAGACAGTAATTAATACTAGAGAAGAGATTCAGAAAATACACCTTCAAATTTAATTATTGAGAATAGGTGGTATTTTTTTGGTTATGGTGTATGTGTATCCATATTGTGTGTATTGTGTATCTGTTGTGCATGGGTTGCAATAATTATTCTTCTTCCATTCTTCTTCCAAGGAAGGAAATAAAGTATGGGTAATCTGTAGAAAAAAAGATGCAGCTGTGAGACATCAACTATCACTGGTGATGATCAGCAGTGACATGTCGGTAGAGGTGAAAAGGGCTGGAAGAACAAATACTTGTGCCACCTGGTTGCAACAAAAGTAATGGTGATCCTAAAGACTATAGAACATGTTGACATTGTTCTAAAAGCCTAGAAAAATGTCGTAGGAAAAAAGATAAAGTCAAGCTGAAAACACATATGAAGAACAAAGGTTCCCATGACATCATTGGAATAGTCCTTGTCTTGTGTGCAATTGGAAGTGAAAACCAGGGTTCAAGAAAGCCTAGTAATACATGAAAATAAAATAATTACCTGCAAAATGGATTACAAAATGACAGTGTGACCAAAACTTCCTACTATGAACTGTTGCATCCACTGAATGCATGAAACAACAATCCACTATAAAATGGACATCTAGACAAGTGAGGGGCTAAGCCTGAAGAGCACATGGAACTGCATAAAATACTGTAGTCTCCGACATGCCTCACTCTTTCATTTTCCATCTGTGGCCCACGTTGTGTTTCCAGTACAAATTAGGAATGTAAGAAGGCTTAAACTCTAGGCAGGTTCCTTTGCATGGCATCCATGAGCAAGCTGGAACTGGATCAGAGCGATACGATATTCTGACTCAGGAAGAACAAAGAAGTACACTAATAACCAGATCTCTAACTTGGCAGAATTTGGAACAAAATATTTCTATGTTTCTAGGAAAAGCTCTGTCCTGTAGAAAGTAACCAATAAATGTCAACTTGATCAGACATAAGAGAAGAATAAAACTTGAAATTTAGAGGAAGAGAAACTTAGGGAAGACATCAGAAAGATTAAATATATGCAAATTTAATTATGAGTATCTTAATGTCATGTAATGTCAATAGAGTAAACCCATAATCAAAGTGATTATTAATAATCACATGGACAATATAATGTCCAGTGCAGCAGTCAGCATTCAGCTTACATGCAAAAGTTGTGATGACTACCCTGTCCTTGGAGCAGCATCACCTGCTAGACTAGCCAGCTCTCTACTAGCAGACTGGCTGTGTAGAACCCCTTCCATTCAGGAGGGCAGCATCTGTGTCACAAAGAGACACACATCCTGGGAGTCAACTTGGTTTGCTATCTATAGTTCTGTGGACACAGCTTTATAAAGTTGTATCTAACTATTGGTCATGGTCTTAATAACCTACACTACACATAAATGTTTGGCTCTAACCAGACAAACATTTATAAAGAAAGGCCACAGGATCACTCACTGTAAGAATCTGGCAGTCTTACCCTTTTTGTATTTGCTTTATGTTTCTGAAATTCTGGATAAATGGATTCAGTTTTCTATGGAAATATTGCATTTTTTTTGTTTGTTTAACAACACTGAAGAGGAGACAACATTCTACAGAAAGCATCGGGATTGACAGGGCTTGAGAAACTAGGGTAGAAATGGGAATATACTGTCCCTGTGACACCACTAACACACAGGATAGTATGTTGTCTGTTAATTTAATTGTCAGGATGTTAGACATTTCACTGCCTGTACAGATAATAACTCCAATTGGAACATATTCAGAAGTGCAATCCTCTGAATTAGAAGCTCAAATCTCTCTTGTAATCACTTCGAGCTCAATATAGCAGAAAAACAAAAGAGAAGAAAACCAAAACCTAATAGAAAGTACAGTCACTTTGCTTGATCTGATGATAAAGCTTATCTGCCAGAAATGAAGTATATTGTTACTATACAAAACAAGTGGTTTGCAAATACTTCTTTGTCCCATAGTTCTGAGACATTTACAAAAAAAAAAAATGTTGGGAGTTGGCTTCTTTGTTCCATAGTGCTGATACATGTTTGAAAAAGTGCTAGGGAGTTAGCTCCGTAAGTAAAGTGTTTCTGACACAACCTTCAGGACTTGATTTTAGGTCACCAGAGACCAAGTAAAAGACAGACATGCTTGCCACAACATTGGTGATTTCAGATCTCCTCTAGGGAGATGAGAGAAACAGAGGGGGAAAATTCCCTGGACTCTAAGGTTTCCTCTTTCTTGATATATGTGGACGTAGTGAACAAAAGACTCTGTCTCAACCAAGGTGGCAAAAAGGAAGGACCACCATCTGCTATACGGAGTGTAGATAAGAGCATCTTTAATAGAATTTCCTCAACAGACATCCTGAAACAAGCACCATTCATTGAATTGCAACTAACAGACGTTTATTTAAGGATTATGCTAATTATATTATATTATTTACAAACAATTTCTTTTATTTCTTTTTTACAAATCACACTGCATTCTGATTTAGTGTAGCTTGACTTTTTTAAAATATATATTTCTGTGATTTAGGAAATTTCACTGTAGAGCAGATGGAGTTTTCAACACATGTAGTTTTTTTTTTTTTTTTTTTTTATCACAGATCCTTAAGAACAAACAGCCACAAACATGAAGTGTTTCTCAAAATCTCAGGTACAATCATTTCATTCAGATTCACAGGCTCTTGGAAAAGACAAGCTGGTTTGTATCCACCTCTCATCAACTGAGACAAGATTTCCTGAGGGCACCACTGCGATTTGTGTGGTTGCTCTGTTCCACTTATTTCCTTCATGTTGCTGTCAACATTCTTGTGCGAATTTCCTGGCTTTACTCACCTCCCACTCCCTTCTTTCAGTCCCATCTTTTGCAGTCCTATTTTGGCCTCACCATGAAGGTCTCAGTGGTGTATCAGTGAATCCACCAGATGTTTCTCTAACCTATATTGTCTCTGGTTTCCATGGGTCTGTCTTTATATGGTTACTTTACCTTATTTTCTATTTCTTTTTTTGCTGGCAGTCAGCAAGTGCCAAGCATTTGATAGACTGATGAGGAAGACATTGCCAAGAGAACATAAAAATATGGCAAAACAATAGGTATTTTGCCTTGTTATTTTTTAATGAAACTGATGCAGTGGTAAGTGTGTGGAAGGGAATTGTTAACGCTATGTTGTTTATCTTTCTTCTTGCTGTTCTTTCCGAACAAAGCAAGGGCTATTGTTTTATCTATGGAGCACCTTACAATCCTCCATGCTACCAAACTGAGCTCAGATTGTAAATCTACTTAATAATCTGACCAGACTTTTGTTCATATCTGACTACTCTGAGCAGAAGGGTCTGCTAAGTCAGTTCACTGCATTGTCAATATTCCAGACACCATTATTCACTGTTTTGACTGTGCTCACATTTGACTGATAAAGTAATTCTATAGATGTGTATAAAAGTCAGAGAATGATCCCTTAAAACACAATAAATAATTTGGGCATGATTAATCTTTTTGTTCTATATACCTAAAGATTTTTTTTATTTTAGTATATATATCTGTGTGTGTATGTTCGTATGTTTTGTGTTGTGTGTGTTTGCATGTGTGGTAACATGAGTGAAGGTGTCCACATAGGCCTAAAGAAGGCATTGAATCCCATGAACCTAGAATTATAGGTAATTGAGAGCTAACTGATGTGATAGGAACCAAACTCTGATCCTCCAGAGGAACAGCAAGCTCCCTTAAACACTGAGTCACATCTCCAGACCTCAGCCACTCCCAAAACAGTTTAAAGTCCTGGAAATTTTTCTCTAATAAATTAAGTACTTAATGAAGATTTTCCTTTTATATAGTTACAGATAGTACATATATTTATACATTACTTTTTGATCATATTACTCCATTATCCTCTGTTAATTCCCCCATCATTTCAAGCTGTGAAGTCGGCAACTGTGTGCTCTATATTCCTCCTGTTTTAATCAATTTACAAGTTCTTTAAAAGAAACTTTGACATAGTACCTTTAGTTGTATTCTTGCATCAAATCCAGAGGGTAACATTAGATTCACTTTCAATATATATTATATTAAAAATTGTCTTATATTTTGGAAATTTTTGTGCATTTCTCTGAATTTCAACAACTCTTCAAAATAGGTTTATATTTTCTTATGAACTGAATGGTTACAAAACTAGAAGGAAAGAGACTTAAGATGACACTCTGAAAGGTGTGTGAGTACTCTACTTAGTGTCTCTGGGCATTAATATTGCACTCACAACCTGGCCTGGTATGAACAGATCATGTCCTGTCCTGAAAATTTACACTTATATTATTTCTCCGTATTCTCTGTAACTCAGAATTATAAGTAATTTTAGGTTTTATTATGACATTTTCATATATGTACAGGATTTTATGTATCCCAGAATGGCCTTGCATTCATTTTGTAACTGAGGATAACCTTGAACTCCCAGTCTTTCTCTCCCTATGTCCAAGATGCTGGGAATACAGACAAGTGCCAACCTGCCCTCTGTATGTGGTGCTGGGGACCAGTCCAAGGGTTTTCTGTGTAATACTGTACCACACAGAAATACTGCACTGTCCTTACAGATTTCCATCCACAGTCGTAGAGTTTGTTATCATATTAAGTAAAAGACTTGAGGACTGGTGAGATGCTCTGCAGGTAAAAGTACTTGCCACCAAGCCCCATGACCTGAGTTCTGTCTCCAGAATCTAGATAATAGAAGGAGAGGAACAACTCATACAAGTTATTCTCTTACATACACACACACACACACATACACACTGGACATTTTGCACACACACAAAGAACCACACACACACACACTGAATAAATAAGTAAATCCAAAAATAATCTTTAATATTAATTCTCAAATTTCACAAAAATGGAATGGTTATGATCTCCATGCAGCTTTCCTAAGAAAGTTGATGTCCTCTCAATTAGTGTACAAGCCTGAGAAACAAACCTGTGCGAGGTTCCTTGAGTATTTATCTTGTTGGCTTAAAATAATCACAAGGTGTCACCCGTCATAGCATGTCAACAGACTGTGAAATGTCTATGCTTACACCAACCCCTCTCCTCTGTGAGACAGCCTCTCCTTGTCTCTGCTCTCACACTGTGTCTGACACCACTGTTTGTTAGCGACCCAAACCCAGAGCAATAGACTCCTTCTTCGTTTTTCCTCGTGCACCCATCTGCTTAGCCACTAAGACCTACCTATGCTACTGCCTCATCGATTTTAGAATTTTCCCTCCCTCTAACTGCTTTAGCCCCAGTTTTATGACTCATTATCTCCTGATTGAACACAGAAACTATCTTACATAATAGCTGTTCACAAGTCCCTTCCACCATTCAACCCACACTCGACACCATCACCAAGTGACCTATCTCTGTGGAAGAGCTAATCTTATCACTCCGTGCTTGACCAGCTTCTCTCATTTCCCTACACACCAGTAATAAAATACCCAATGTCCTAGCTCATTGTTACAGGTCACTGTTGGTCTTCGTTCTTATTGACCTCTTAGGTCTCATTTTATACACCATTACTGTCAAGGCATTTGAAATCCCCAGGGACAAAAACCTGTCCATCACTTCTGTAGCTTTGGAAGCTGTTTCCTGGGGTTAGACTTTCCTTCTGATATGGAGTTGTGTGTGTGTGTGTGTGTGTGTGTGTGTGTGTACATCCTTGTATATGTATAGTTGTAGAAGTCAGAGGATATTGTCAAGTGGTAGTCTTCAACTTCTACCTTGTTTCACATAAGTTACCCTTACTCACCCCTGTATACTGCAGACTAATTGACCATCAAATCCCAGGTATTCTTTTGTCTCTGTCTCCCATCTCTGCTAGGGGCACTAAAATTACAGATGCATGTGTGCTACCACACCAGATGTAGATGGGTTCTAGTTATCCTAAATTGGCTTTTCATTTTTGTGTATCAGTGGTTTCACTCATATCTCCAAAGGCCAATGTTTCTTACTCTTTCAATATCTACTCAAGGGACTTTCTTCTTGGAAAATATTTTGGAAATAACTAGAGAGGGCTAAGACTCACAATATTCTTCTTTACAAGTCTACATTTACTATGATTGAAGAACTGGATACGGCTTCTTTATCTTTCAGAGTCTGCTGCAAAATTAAGGATGTTTTGAATACAAGAGGCCTCTCCGAATCTCTCTGTTTCTCCAGATAAAGCTATCCCTTAGTTTCTGTCTTCTATAATGACTGAAGTAGCCAGCCTTGTTCTCTTTTGTTAGTCAGTACCTTCCTCAGCATCTCTAGTAACTTGTCTTTGAAAGAGAAGTCGGAATTAGCTTCCAGGATTCTCCACAGAGAACTAGTTTGTTATGGTGTGTCTAGCTGTTTGTTTTTACTTTTCCAAGCAGTAACTATTTCTAATACTGCCAATCACCACAGCTCTTGCTACTCCTTGAGACAGTGCTGGGTGTTAATAAGTTTTCCCTGATGTTTGCATGTATATGAAAACCTATTATGCACACGCATACATGCACACACATCCATGTACGTATACATATATGTATATGATGTGTATATAAATATACACTCACATGCCAAGACCTCAACCAACTACACATAAGACAGCTCTACTTAGTAACATCATTTACTGAATGTAAGGCCCTCAAGGCCACATGGTCACTTGCACATGAAAGTAGTCCTGGATTACTAGAATATAATGGGAATACAGATGGCTAACATTAATTATCATTGAGTAAGAAAATGGATGAATGTATGGATGTTTGAATGATTTTTTTTATTTTAGAACTAAAAGTATCAGCACGCCATCATACTGCTGGGAATACAAAGTATCCTGTAAGAGCTTTGTAATAAGTAGATACACCTGCTTTCCCAGGATCCTTATCATATTCTATGATATTTTCTTTTCAGGTGAGTACTGAGAATGGAATTTAAGCAGTGATGTATGAACTGGTAAGATGTCTTAGTGTGTCAAAGTGCTTGCCATCATGATTTCCATCACCAGACTCCACATGATAGGAGGACAGAACTGTATCTGGCAAGTGTTGCCTGACTTCCCTATACATGCTGCAGCATGTACACATCACACATCTCTCTCTCTCTCTCTCTCTCTCTCTCTCTCTCTCTCTCTCCCTCTCTTTCTCACACACACACACACACACTAAACAAATATCAAAAAATTTTAAAAAGTGGTTTTAGATAGCACATATTAGTAATTGAATATTGATGTTTACTGAGATTTTTAATTTATTTTTATTTTTAAAGGGAATGCACCATCTCTAGAAATTTCAAATTAAATTGAAAAAACATGTTACAATTATTGACATACAGTATACAGCTATTATATGTATTTTACATAAATGAGCAGTTATAAGCTAATATGTATACACACACATATGCTATATGGACCATTTAGTGTCTTTTGCTGTACTGCCAAATATTGAAACAAGTGCTCCCTTGTCTTACATTGAAGCAGCTGTGTACATGAATTATCAGCAATATTGGTCTAGAAAATTTATGAACTCCTATTTTTAGAGAGGTGTCAAAATATATTAAATATAGGTTTTATCTAAATGGGTTTGGTTACAAAAAATAATAAAATTCTTTCTACATGAAAAAAAAATGATAGGATATAGACCAGAACATTTGCATTTGAAAAATTTGAGATATGAAATTTATTTTCTCAATTACTCTTCTTATTCTTCTTACTTTGTAATTTGCAATCAAGTAGACTGACTCACCTTAAATCTTGACATAGTTTGACAATCTTGGTTGAACAGTTGCAAGCCTAGGTATTAAACATAGGCCTGATCTCTCATTCTTGAGCACAACTAGCTAATATTACTCCATTCAAAACTGGTCAGAGGTTTTCATTGTCTAATTCACTTTGATATGCCCAGTTATTATCAAAATTTGATTTAACAGTATTAAAAATCATGAATTAGGCCCATTTTTGTCCCCATGTAGCAATTATTAAAACACTACAGAATGTCCCCAATGGAAAGGACTAAAATCAAATGGTTTGTGTAATTTTTTAAATTTAGCTTTATAATTTTAAAATTTTACTTATTTTTTTATTTTTCTGTATAGAGCTTGTGTTTGCATGAGTTTATGTGCACTGTATGCATGCAAAAACCCATGGAGGACAGAAAATAGATTTGATTTTTTAGAATTTGATTTAAAGAAAGTTGCGAGCCACACTGTAGGCTAGGACACAGGTCTCTTGGAAGAGAATTAATTGCACTTAAGTGATGACATCCCTTTAGGTCCTGATTTTGTTTTTAATAACGTTTATGTAAGTGTAGATAGCCATGAAGTTGATGTCTCTGGCATTGGCATTCCAGAACATTGTGAGACACCTCATAGCAGTGCTAGGACAGGAATTCAGGTACCTAGGAAAAGCAGTTCAGTCTTTTAACCACCAAGCCTCCCTTGAGCAAATTTTAACAACTAGGAATTTGCACCTTTGTTTCCAAAGAATAATACATTTTGTCCACCTAATTCCAGAGTGATGTAACCATTTACATGTAAAAGTTATGTGTCATCATCACTGAAATTGGTTTAGCTCAGTGTAAATATAGTCATAGGTATCCACACATATCTGCTCACCATAAAGCATGTGTGTAATATACATGAAGATATGAATCACAGCCAGGCAGCATGTGAAAACATGCAATAAGACAGCATGACTGTCTTGAAAAGAAATGCAGAGGAGAACAAGAGAGGCAATAGATTTCTGTAACAAACATTTTTTTCTTGGAGGTTTTATACACAAATATGTCACTTTCTCCTTTGGAAATTAGAATTATCCAACTCACCTTCATATAACCAGTCAGCAATACCATTAAAAACAATTCCTTCTTTTCCTGAAGATGTCAGTCGTAAAGAACTGCTCTTGATATCAGGTTGATAGTAGATATTGTTTTCAAAAATATAAATCTGTATTAGAAAACAGGAAATAAATAAAAACCCAAACATGTTAGTATACCTTTCTTAAATGTCTGAGTTAGGGTATGAACCCTGGATAGCTAATGGTTTTATTCTCTACCTGCTTTCAAACTGCTATCATTTCATGTTTATATTCACACAGCATTGAAAGACTAATACCTTTATATATCCTTCCTTATCTTATCGGTATCAGGCTGTCATCTGGAAATTTTTGCATGGCCTTTCTAATTTCAAGTCTATATTTCCATCAATGATATTTCATCTACTTAATAATGCTTGTCTTGTACTGCCAAATTGTTTTGGCTGTGAAATGATATTTTGCCAATTCAAAGAGACTGATGACTACCACTAGATGCTATTTTAGTAACAGCAAACTAACTCCTGACTCTTTGCTAAGCTTCAATATGAGGTCCTTGTTTCTGTATAAATGTGCTTGATGATCAATAAAATAATCTTGGGAAATTCTCACTGTTCTGTCCATATTGACTCACATGATCGCTAATGAGAAGCAGCAATAAAATTCCTTTAAGCTGGTAAACAAAACACAGCTTTCCATAGACCCATATCCTTTGGCAACTCCTTCTTCAAGAGCATGAAGGGGCTCTAGCAGGTCCTGGCATGGCAAGGATGGCTTTAGCAGGCATTGCTCTTCCCCCACTCCCTCTGTCTTGCTACAAACCCCTAGATTACGTTCCTAAAACTAGCCAGCCAAGATCTATTCCCTCATTTGGCCACTTCCTCCCCTTAAAGCTGACCACCGCCACCAAGATCCAGGTATCAAATTATTGAAGTACAACAATTAAAAGCTCCCTATTGGTTGCCCTAACTAACCTGTCCAATCAAAATTAAACACCTTATCATAACAGGTGTTTTTCCCTTTAACCTTTATAAACTGCCATTTGCCTATGGGACTTGTCTGTAACAAAGGCAATCTTTTGTCCCTCCAGGTTAAATATCCACCCCTCATTGTTCTTTTCCCTTCTCCTTCATCCCCAAACTCCTGTCTTTGTTTATCTTGGGGGTAAATAAATGTCATTTGGACTGAGGACTTTGTCTTGTAGCTCTTGTGCTGACCCTGGTCTTTTCAGAGCATATTATTAATAATATAGCTTCATGCCTGAGAGCTGAAGAGTTTCATTATGAGTGAGTTTTGGGTACATGTTTCTGTGTTTGAAGCAAGTGTATATGCTAAATAAGACTGTTGAAGCTGGAGGACAGCTTTAGGTGTCTTTCCCAAGAGTTGCATTTAGTTTTTTGAGACAGTTTCTCTCACTAGCCTGGGATGTACCAAGTCAACTAAACTGGCTGGCCAGAGAGCCCCAATGATCTCAAGATCTCTACCTCCCTAGATCTAGGATTATAAACTAGGTAGCATGCTTAACTATTCTTAAGTGGGTGACAACAATTGAAATCAGGTCCTCATACATACAAAACAAGTGTGTTACCTATGAAGTCATTTCCCAAGCCCCCAAAGACTCTTAAATTGAACATATCAAGAAGTTTTCCAAAATAATTTAAAACATAATAGCTCCAAAACGAGGATCAACAATGCTCACAAAAATGTTGTCTTTTTGTGGGAAATTAAGGATAAAATTACTAATTATTCATTATTGAAAATGTCTTTAATGCCAAATATTTGAAATTCTTCATCCTTTTGTAGAAAAAACATTTCTTCTACATATTAGTGGCTAAATTGGTAATTATATCTACTAATTGGTATTTAAACAGTGAAAGATGCTCCAGTACTGTCTTTTCTTCTTTCTACCTTACCCAGGAGCAGATTCTACTATTGTTGGTCCTGTGAACATCCTGAATTATTAGTGAGTTAGGTTAGTTGAGCAAAATCAGTTTCCCACCCACAAGTAAACTTAGATGTTGAAGAAAGAAAGCAAGAAATGAAGTGATGGCTTTAGTTAGTTTTAGGTACACATTATGTAGTACAAGTTGCCTTTCATTCATCTTCTTCCTGCTCCCACCTATTTATTTCCAGGTATAAAGCAGTGTGCCCACCACACTGGTTAAGAAATGAACTAATATGGGATAGTACAGAATGATCACCATGTCAATAGCTCTCTTTTATAATATAACAATCCTATAGTTATGGATTCTACCAGTAGCAATGTTGTGTGTGTGTGTGTGTGTGTTGTTTGTTGTTTTCATAGAAGTATTATCTCAAAGTTTTAGCCAGCTTAAAAGAAAATAAGAGTGTGAGTACAGTGGAACTACAAATCTTGCTCCAGGCCTCTGATGCCCAGGTCTGTGCTGTGCAGACACACATTCACAAACCCACAAGCACAAGCACACATAATTAAAACTAAGAACACATACTTCGAACCAGTCTCTACTGCTTGTAATGCTTGTGTTGGAGGATCAATAAGGATACACTGCAGCTGGGAGAGTGTTTGGACTGTCTTCCCTTGTAGCTTGTTGTTTGAGAAAATATGTAAATAAAAGCAATTCCAGATGGCAGCAATTGGTAACATGAAAATTAAGAATGTTTGGTGGCAACTCTTTTATATCTATATAGAATGCTTCTGTCATTCTCCTACCTACTACTACATATTCAGCTTGTTTCTATGAGTTTTCCCAACAGCATTTAGTACAGAATTGCCTATGTCATCCAGAAGTCCTCTTCTTGGTTCTTTCAAATAACTAAGAAGTTATCTTATGCCAGGCAGTGGTGGTGAGTGGCTTTATTTCCAGCACTCAAGAGGCAGACGCAGACAGATCTCTGTGAGTTTGAGGCCAACCTTGTCTACAGAGCAAGTTCCAGGGTTATATAGAGAAACACTGTCTCAATAAAAATAAAACAAAACAAAAGAAGTTGTTATATTGTTCTATTGCTATGAAGAGACACCATGACCAAGGCAAATCTTATAAAAGAGAGCATTTAATTTAGGGCTTGCTTACACTTTCAGAGGTTTATTCCATGACTATCATATCAAGAAGTATGGCAAGAGGCATGAAAGCATTGAGCTATATGCTGTGAATCTGTTTTATCACCATTGGTTAATAAAGAAACTGTTTCAGCCAATGGCTTAACAGAGTAAAGCCAGGAGAGACATCCAAACATAGACATAGAAAGAAAGTAGGTGGAATCAAGGAAAAGCCATGTAACTGCCAAATGAGACAGACACCCAGAGCCTTTACCAGTAAACCACAGCCTCCTGGCGATACACAGATGAATAGAAATGGGTTAATTTAAGATATAAGATCTAATTAGAAACACGTCTGAGACATTGGCTTAACACTGTTGTAATAAATATAGCTTCTGTGTGTTTATTTGGATCTGAGCAGTGGGAAATGAATGAGCAACCTCCGTTTACAGTACTGGAGCAGTAGCTGAGAACTTTGCATGCTGATCCACCAGCTGAAAGAAAGTCTGGATCGGGCATGGGCTATTGAAAACTCAAAACCCACCTAAATATCACAATGGGAACTTGAGCCTCTAGTTCAGGGTAAATCATGATAGAGAATACCTGACTCCCTCTATTTGTCTCCTGTTAGAGTCTCTCTCTCTCTCCCCCTCTCCCTCCTTCCCTCCCTCCCTCCAAGTTCATTTATTCTTTTTTCTTTGTTTTATTGATTTTTATTGAGCTCTATGCTTTTCTCTGCTCGCCTCCCTGCCTGTCCCCTTCCCTTCAATCCTCTCCCAAGATCCCCATGCTTCTAATTTACTCAGGAGATCTTGTCTTTTTCTACTTCCCATGTAGATCAGATCTATGTATGTGTCTCTTAGCGTCCTCATTGTTGTCTAGATTCTCTGGGATTGTTATTTGTGGGCTTTTTTTGCTTTATGTTTAAAAAACACTTATGAGTGAGTACATATGGTAATTGTCTTTCTGGATCTGGGTTAC
>JAQHUG010000071.1:5133626-5170994 GCA_028555095.1 Dicrostonyx torquatus | reverse complement strand
AAAATTACCTATATGGAAATCTTGCAGTGATTAGGCAAGAGATATGGCATACATTCACACAAACATACACACATAAATATAGATATTATAAGCACTTGATGATTTATAACTACATATAGGGACAAATACCATACTTTCTTTTGATGGAAAAAACACAATATATAGACATCATTAAAGCAAAATTATAAAATGCATATGTACACGCATGGATCATAAAAATTGTAAAATTTCATCACCTTGGTGTCATACATATAAGATGATTTTGCAAAACATAATATTTAGTACTATTGTGTGTGTGACTGTATGTGTATGCATGTATGCATACATCCATATGTATATAGGTATGTGCAAGAGCCAGAGGAGTTGAATTATCTAATGATGGAGCTATAGGAGATGAACCACCTGTAGACTCAGGTCTTCTACAAAAGCAGCAAGCACTCTTAACTCTGGAGCTATCTCTTCTTTATAATCAATTAGCTGTTAGCTGTGTATAAAGTACTAATTCTACTTTGCTACAGAATCATCTCTGGGACAGAGGCCAGCCCAGTCAAACCAGCCATCGCTGACACTCTCAAAACAACTTTATACAGAACTTTATACAGTAGTTCTCATTAACTATCCTAACACCTGGGAGGTGATTTTAAACAACCAATCTTTTTTGAATACATACAAATTCCTTGAAATATTTGTCATGTTTCCTTTACGGATCAGAGTTCACTGAATATTAAAGGGAAGTGTTCTTTCCAAGCAACAAAGAACATTACATTTTAAGAAAAAGTTTGAAGGGATTGCTGTTTAATTTCAGAAAGTAAAAAATAAAGAAATGGAAGTCTAGTTTGATTTTTATAGTTAGATGCCTTTACTATCATAAAACAGTACAAATAAACAAAAACTAAGTGCTTGTGTCTTATAATTAAAATAATTAAAAAGACAAAGAAGAAAATAATAATTCTTATTAAATATATGAAGGGAATACAATGCTGATGCACTGCTTAGGAAAGGCGAGGTGCTCTGTGCACTTTCTTTTTTTTATTGATTTTTATTGAGCTCTACATTTCTCTCTGCTCCCCTCCCTTCTGTGCACTTTCTAAATCTTACTGATTTTTGGCAGATCAGAACATCTATAGAACAGAAAGCTGTAGAAACTTCACTCCAAAACATATGCCTTACAGAATTGTGTGTATGGATGTAATGACACTTCAAACAATAGATGGGTACATTTCTATATCTGTTATATGCACGAAATGTCTAACTTAATCTGGTGATATAGCTCAATGTTTACAGTGATTGCCTAGCAAGCATAAACCACTTGGTTTGTTCCCTAGCACAGTATAAATTACGAATAATAGTGTATGTTTAAAATTTGAACACTTGGGAAATAGAGGCAGGGATATCAGGAGTTTAAGGTCATCTCTAGATACATTGTAAGTGCAAGGTTATTCTGAGATATACAAGACCCTTTTTCAATACCAACAAAAACCAGGACAGATCTGAAATCACAGATACAACTTATGAGAGCAAACCATAAATTTTGAACTCAAAGTTATGATTCTCAAAGTGAGAAAGCAGTAAGAGGCTACAATAGGAACTCTTGGGGATTTGAGCCATGTTGCTTTTCTGCTCTCAGCACCATCCGAATGGGATGCTAAAATGTTCAGCTCTAAATACTTTACTGGATGCATGCTGAAATCAGTTTAAAGCAAAGGAAAATGTTGCATGGGATTTATTACTAGTTATCATTCACCCTACGTATGACAATGAAGAATTGTGTCAGGATTTCACTGAAAGCCTCAATGTAGCTATCAGCTTTTCTCTTTATGTAATCTTGTTTTCTTAATTTTCCAGTATGTGATAAATTCTCAGTGTCCATTTCTCAGTGCTAAGTCAAGCTATGAGCACAAGTTAAATAGTTTGATTACCTCCGACATCTGGCCTTTAATAAATCTCACTGTTGGTTATGAAGTACTACATTCATTTTGTTATAGGACCATCTCTGAGACAGAGAATAGCCCAACCAAATCATTCATGTCAACTGGGCATCCATCTCTGACATTCCAGTAAGGTCATTATGCACTAGTTCTCATTCTTCAACATGTATGACTTTTATTCAGAAAACTCATTGAAAGTGCCGCCCTCTGAAAAGCTCCAAAACATGGCACAGACTGACAAAATGAACTTTAACTGTCTGTGCTATAATTCTTACTTCTGAACTTTAATTGCTCCATATTCCCAATTCTTATCTTTTACCTACACACTTTTTTCAGAAGAAAAATGGATATCAGATAAAAGTCAGTGAAGAGGGCAAGTTCTCTCTACTTCAGTCCAGAAAGCTCACCTAGCTTCAAAAAAAAATACTATGAATAAGTTGCTTCACTGGAAAAAAAGAATAGTGAACATATTTTTGGGTTCAAATAAATAAAATGGAATCCACAGGATATAATCAGCAAGTGTATTACTACTATGAAATATTCCGTATTATAAATCATGCTCCAAGACTTGTGGCTATTACTTAGGTGTTTTGTGCTCCTTTCAAACTCTGTTTTTCGTTATTTCACTGTTCCCTCACTACACCATGTATTTGACTTAATTCCTTTCTTTCATCAGTTAATATGAACTAAAAGCACTAGGTACTAGGCTAATCCTTTGGAATTATAAATACAAAAAACAATGTGGAATTTGATAGGACTTTCCAGTGAAATATGTCTTAGTCATTTTTCTCACTCGTGTGACAAATTAACTGAAGAAAGTCAACTTAAAGATGGAAGTATTTATTGTGGCTCCAGTGTCTGGCTGTGGGCCATCATGGTGCAGAGAGTATAGCGGCAGATGTGTGAGGCACAGTCCAAAAGCAGATATATGAATGTTGATATGAATCCTGGTGTTCTGCTCCTTTTCTCCTTTCTATTTAATCCACCACTACAACCCAAGATGGTCTCATTTGTCTAACAACCTTAACTAACCTAATCCAAATACTTCCTCAAAGACAAGCCTAAATATTTGTCTCTATAGGTATTCTAGATTCTGTCAAGTTAATAACAATATAAACTATCACAAGAGCACAGGCAAATTACTGTAGATATGATAGATAACAGCAAAGAAAATCAGAAAGTACCCAATATGAATGGCAGTAGAAGTTTACATAGAAAATAAACATGAAATTAAATCTAAGATATTAAATAAATGTGGAGAAACGGAATACTAACAACATATAAAATTTTTCAGTCGTAAATTCAATGACAGTTTTCCATGACCCTATAGAAAAAAAAAAGAAAAAAGGAGATTTGTAGCTGGTTTTGTTTTGTATTCGGTGCCCAGGGCCAAGAACAAAGCTTTGCATATGTGAGGCAACTGCCCTCCCATGTAGCTATATCCCCAGACCCTCAAATGAGATTTCTATCAAAGACTTGGGGTTACAATCCTTCCTCCTCAGTTCAATCTTTTGGTGATATTGAACAGTCAGCAGACTTCAACCTTCATTTTCATTGTTTGTAAAGAGTCAGTCTAGTATTTCTCCCAGAGGTCTACAGCTCAAGCCATAGATCCAGACTGCAGCAATCCCTCAGGCAGAAATGGAGATTTTTTTTTTACATTTTTTTTATTGTTAAAAGAAAAATTTACATTTATTCCCCTTGTTCCCAGCCCTCCCGCTCCCCCACTACCCCACCACCCTCCCCCTGCTTCTTAAGATGGGGCAGGATACCCTGCCCTATGGGAAGCCCAAGGCCCTCCCTCCTCCATCTCGGTCTAGGAAGATGTGCATGAAGAGACACTTTGTGTCCCTCTGTTGGGCTAGCAGATTTTAGAGACAGTAAACCCCACGGGTTAAAATTTCCATAGATGTTTGTTTTATTAATTACTTAGATTACAGTAATTGGGAGCCTGAAGAGATTGCTCAATGGATAAAAACACTTACTACAAAAGCATGGAGATTAGAGTTCAAATCCCCAGTAACTAAATAAACAAATGTCAAAGTTGCACAAAGCTGCATTAGGGGGATGTGAAAGTCTTTGGAGCTTACTGACTGCCAGGTGCAGGGAGATGTTCTCTCTCTAGGGCATGGTAAGGAATGATAGAACAGAAAGCCTAACATCTCCTCTTGGCTTCAATGTGCACATACCACACACATACCACACACACACACACACACATACACACACACACACACACATTTTATTGTTCACTAACTGACTTTTCTTCTGCCTTTAGTTGAATATTGTATTCTATGAGTCCAGTGTGTTCTAGAATGTGGGTAAGAATCCTTAACACTAAATCCTAAGCCAACAAGCGGATTACATATTGCTCTGTAAATCTCCCTCCCCTGACTCCAAAGACTGAGGAAATGGAAAGATGTTCCTGAGAACAAAAAACATCCACACTCTCCCAGGGTCTCCCTCAATGGTAGGCATAGTTGCAGGTTCGGGCCTCTTACCAGATTTTGAGTTGGCATTCTAATCATCTTTTCTTCAACATGTCCCTAGTGTTGAAAATTGCCTAGCCTTTTTGCCTTCTGCTCACTTCTCAACCAGACAATTCTGGCCTTACTGTCCTCCAAACGCAAAAATTCCTTCCTAGAGGAAGAAGGTTAGGGAAAGTCAGGAAGAAAACAGAACTCCCATCTTCCAGGAAGCTGCAACATACAAGCTTCACAGTACCTGCCCCTAAGATTAAACCATCAGTAAACAATCGATAGGGAAAGCCTGTGCCACCTGCAGACTTTCCCATCAGCTGAGCTGCCTTCAAGCAATTCAGAGTTCTAGAGATGTTGTTCTTGAGCATCACCTACCATGGAGTGAGTTTTGTGACTCAGCTGTCATCAGTTTACCTATGTTCTTGTAGGAAACTTCTTACACTCCTGAAAACAATCTCAAGAAACTGTACCAAGTGTTACTTTGGGTCTTGGCTCTCTATCTGGGAAGGACAGCCATTTTCTCATGTCTCCCCAGGACGAGTCACGCAACATTTCCCAGTGGCTCTATGTGGGAATCCATTTCTGTTACCTTCTCATAGGTTCTTAATTAGCAGGTGAAAGACAACCACTTAAGCTTGATACCCTCAGGGTAGGAAGTTCTTTCCAGGTTCCAGGATGGCAGTAAGCTAAATTAACTAACATCTTTCCCTCAGATAGGTGACCTCATATTTACTCATATAAGGGTCACCACAATGTGGGTGCCCTATGCACCTGTTTTTGAGGTTAAAATAATTTGTTTTCAGATTTGTACTGCAACTCTGTTGATTTCAAATGGAAAGCCCAAAACTCTTAAAATAAGAGTTTCCACTACAGAGGGTGGAGACAACTGGAAGAAATTCTCATATGCTTATCAGTGAGTTTGAGCCTAATGCTTTCCAGTTTATGGGTGTGCTGATAAGAAAACAAATTGAAAAATGCAGAAAGTGGAACCAAGCTTGGCTATCTCCATGCACATTTCTCCCACCACTCCAGGCTCTTTATTCTACTTCATGCAATTTCAAGTCGTCCTTGCCCACAAATGAAGTAAAGTTCGACATTTCATTTTTTTATTGAAGAGAAGAAACATTCAAATACTTCCTTTCCTATATCCTTCAAAATTACTGGATACTTGTAAAAATAACCGTAAATACTAGGCTCAGTCATGGAAAACCTATGTCAAGAACTATACTGTTTCTTTTCATATTGTTTTATGAGCCTAAATGGAATTAAACCAATGACAAGTTGAAGACGGGTGTCATTTAAGTTTAAACATATTGAGTGGGCCAGTCTAAACAAAGTTGGATGTTATTTTGCTCCCCGCCCCAAGGTTCTCCTGAGTGGCTTGTCGCTTGCACTTGTATTTCTCTGTATGATAAAATTAAATAGAGCCAGGCGGTGGTGGCGTACCCCTTTAATCCCAGCACTTGGGAGGCAGAGGCAGGCAGATCTCTCTGAGTTTGTGACCAGCCTCGTCTACAGGAGCTAGTTCCAAGAGAGGCACCAACGCTACAGAGATCTCTGCTAACCTAAGGCTAGCGTAGTTTAAAAAAGAGAGAGAAAGGAAGGAAGGAAGGAATAAAAGAAAGAAAGAAAGAGAAAGAAAGTAAGGAAGAAAGAAAGAAAGAAAGAAAGAAAGAAAGAAAGAAAAAAGAAAGTCTCCCTCAGGTGTAGCCAGCTGCTTGGGTATTAGTTCATTCCAGATGTAGTGATGTTGACATTATCTTACCTCACATACCCCTTCCTTTCAGTATGGGTATTATCTATATGTGTGGACATGCTTGTGGAAGCCAAAGGGTCAATGTCTACCTCAATCGCTTTTCCACCTTATTGCTTTTGAGACTGTCCCTTACTCTACCTGGAGGTCACTGATTGGCTAGGCTCTTTGAACAAAAAACCCAGATGTTCACCTGGGATTACAAACCCGACCCTCTCATAATTGTTTTTCTGCTTACTTGTTTGTTTAATATATATATATATATATATATATTCTGGGGATTTGAACTCAGTTCTTCATGCTTGCATGGTGATTAGTTTCAGTTGGACACATCTCTCCAACTGAGATCCCTTCTTAATAACTGTATGTTAATTCTGGGGAATACTGTTCTGAAGATGAGCTGCATCTGAAAACTTTTGGCAGATCCTCTTTCTCTCTCAGTCTGTTGGCCCCAGGTTGAGAGGGCATGAGGCAGTAGCAGCCACAGAACGCTGTGTACACAATATAAGAGCATGAAAGAGACAGCTTTCCAGGAGACAGACTTCGGTGAATCAACTTCATTCCAGAGTATAACAAATGTATAGGATTGGGTAGCCTGGGAACAAACCCTAACTTGCATTCAGTGGCATGCTCCTATCATAAGGCTCCTAGCACAAGTCTTAGTTTTCATAGGCACAGCCAGGGAGCCTTCTAGCAGGGTTCTGTGGCAGGGTTTAACCTAGAAATAAGTTAGTAGTCTGGTTTTGAGACAGATTTCAGGTCAGTAGTCCAAGCCCAGGGACATTCTCCAGATAAGGGCAGGCAGAGGCAGGATATTTTGATGGAGGGAGGGAGCCCCATGTTGCTGAGCTATTGAGAAAAGCTGCCAGGCAACAGGGACAATGTGACCTCTTCCAGTCAGCAGAAATCTTCCAACAAAAATTTACTAGGAAGAAATTCATCCAGCTTTGGAGAGAAAAAGATAAGGAAAGATCTCTGAAAGAATTTCACCACAATTTTAGAATCTTCCTCTTCAGTTTTAATTTATTGGAAAACATTTTTCTAGGCCCTTTTGTACAACAGAAAAACAGAAAGTGAAAGATAGCAGCCATCCCAAAGCTAATGTAATATTGACAACCTGGGCACAAGGAAATCTCCAACCAAACCTTCCAAGTTCTTTCCAGGTGGGTCTCTTGGTGTTACAATAGAAAATAAAGCAGAGAAAAATAATTTACTCAATTACAACTGTTTTTTCCACCAGTCTTTTGTAGGAGTTGAGTGCTCTTTCCTAAGTTCGATGTTTATAATGTTATTATGTTAGAAGAGACAAAAGAGAGAGTGACTAAAATACAGAATCAGGAGGTAAAGGCCTGGTTCAGAGGTTAAGAGGAATTGCTGCTCTCACAGAAGCCCTAAGTTCAGTTCCCTTGAACTCAGTTAACTCACAACCATAGAGCGTGAACATCTTGAGGTATCAGATAACACGTAGCATTTGTATGTGAACTGCTGGGAAAAGATGCTCTAAAGCCACAGTGCGATTCCACTGTAACAAGGATGGGAGAATCATAGAGATGAGAAGCCAAGTCTGGTGGGAAGGGACCAAGTCATTGTAGTGCTCATGTCAGTGAACAGAGTGAAAGAGTTGGGAAGGGAATGTTGACTTGATAAATAGCAAAATTAAATGAGTTTTGTAGTGATGGCAAAACAACACAGGACCAATTGCTATTAGCAACAATTCTCTCTTTCTTTGTGTGTGTGTGTGTGTATGTGTGTGCATTTTCAAATTTGTGTGTACATGTGTATGTGCTTGTGAAGAGCCTGTTTCCCTCAGCCCTTAGCACTAACATTATGTATTCAAATATATCCAATCTTCCCACACAGTCTTTGCAAACAACTTTAAAAAACAATAACTCATATCTCCAAAGAGATAAACATTAATTTTTAACCCAAATTAGGAAACCTTGACTTCTATCTGGTAGGTCATCTTTACTCCCCTAATGTCCTCACATTCTAATTCTCAAGTCTTTTCCTGGTTTTGTTGCCCACTGTCTGCTGTGCCACCGTTTCTTTCTGACTCCAGTATCCAGTGGACCACATGGATCTCCTACAGCTGTCTTACTCTGTGGGTCAAATGGAGCACATAGAAGGCTGGAGTGGCCAAACTTGGCGCCAAAAAGGGTAACAGTTAGAAAAAGGCGCAAAATTCAAAAACAGTAACATCACAAAGCCTTGAAAAATGTTCCCAGCCAAGATGGCACTGAAGGGGCTCAAGGGGGAAGAGGAGACCTGATATATTTACAAAAACGATGATTCGAGCTAAAGATGGGGTAGGATGATGTACAGTGCCTGATGCCCTAGTGATTCCCATTAGGGGCTACAGGAGCTGTGGTTTATGCGGACAACTGCTGATGTGATTGGCTAATTCCACTTCTGCTTCTTCTGGAGTTTGTGTGTTTTTGCTTTACTAGCCGCATGCTGTAAGGAAGTAAATGAGTTCCTGTTTTGCTCCACTCCCCTCTGTGTCTGATTGTCTCAGGACTGGGGGCTGGGTGGCTAGCAGTGCACTTCCCCTCCTCAGCCAGGGCCAGTCTTAGTCAGCTGGCTCAATTCTTTGGCAGGGACCCCATGCTACTCCACCCACTTTGTCTCAGTTGTAGATCCCACAAGCACTCTCTCCCTGGAAACCTCCAGGCAGGTCACAGCAGGTCATTCTGAAGGCAAGGGAATCAGGTAGGTGATCTTGACTCTGTCCTTTGCTCCAATTCCAATCCCCAATCTTATCCCCAGCATTGTAGCAGGCTGCCTGCTATCTCATTGCCCCATTCCTATCTCGTTGCCCCATTCCCAGTAGCACACCCAGCTTTCTTCCCTCCTGTGGAATCTAAAGCTGTCCTCCAATAGCACATTCCCCTTTCTTACAATCAGCTATCAATACCTAGAAGCACTTTCTACTTGGATCCCTTGTGCCCACACCTGGCAGGATCCTACCAGGCATTCGCTATCAGGTAACACACTCTCTTAAGAGCCCGAGGGCACCCAACAAAGACAAGGCCAGATACCAGCAACTAGAATTACAATCACCTCAAATCCAGATGCCTAAACACCAGCATAAAAAACACAATAACAACCAGAACAATACATCTCCGCTAGAGCCCAGGAATCCTACCTACTAGTCTAGACTCTGAGAATTACATCATAGCTGAAGCACAAGATAGGACTTCAAAACAGATACAAGGAATATGTTCAAGCACCTTAAGGAAGATGTGAATAAAACCATTTATGAAAACACAAATGTTGGAATGAAATGAAAACAGTTCAAGACATGAAAGACAGGAAATCGAAGTCAATAAAGAAAATCACAAAGGGGAACCTCGAAATGAAAAATATGAAAATGAATAAATAAAATAAATGAAAATGAAAAACACTACCCCACCAACACCGGTGTAACAGGCTCATGTAAAGCACACTGTTTACACGAACGCCGGGAATTCAAACCAGCATTCTTCCCCACTGAGGCAACTCCCCAGTCCTTGCCTCTTGGATTGTAAGTCTGTCAGCAACTCTTTAAATTCACTTCAACTGGATTCTACAGAGTAAATAGCACATTATAAATTCTAAACATAAACTTACTTTAAGAAAAATCTTAAGTTCATGGTTTATTTCTTTACAGGGAATAATTTTTGCATTTTATTAACTGAATTCTTGAAGGTCATGACCTTTACAGTAACATAAGGTACAAGAAAACTGAATTACTTAATAAATATTTTATTAGCTGTATAATTAAACATGGATTAGATACCAAGAGAATACAACTTAACTTTTATGAATAAGAACAAGAAAATCCCAATACTCCAAAAGTTCACAGAACTGTAGAAAGAAATCGAAGTGATTTTACATCATTAATCTTTTAGGAAGACCTTTCACAAGTTACTTCAGCTCTTCAAGTATATTGGGAATAACAAAAATATGAAAGAATTTATTAATTTATTAGTCTATCTATTGTTGGACAAGAATTACCATATTTAATGCAGACAGTAAGTTCTCACTTTTATTTTTTTTTACCATATAACCTAATTTTTGTCAGTCAGTTTACAATCTGCAGAACTGTGTATAAATAAAATTCAGGCAAAGAAATGGAAGGATTGCAAACAGAGTTTTTTTGCCGTAAAAATGATATGACACATTTGTGATGATAACTACTATCTTTGTCACATACAGAGAGATACACACAAATATATACACATTAAAGATCATGAAAAACTATAGTAGCATTTTTCTTAGACATATATGTGTGGTGTCTATGTGTACATGTGTCTATGAGTTTGTGTGTGTGTATGTGGTGTGTGTGTGTGTGTGTGCACAGAGATATAGTACATGTGTATATGGGGATGCAAGAGTGTGAATGAGTTCACGTATGCATATTGCAGGACAAGACAATCTTGGGTATCATTCTTCAGTTACCAATACATCTATCGAGACAAGACTTCACAGTGGCCTCCACCTTTGCTGAGTAGGCTAAGCTAGCTTTCAGAGATCCTCCTGTTTGATTGCCACACCTCGCAATCACTGAAATTATAAATACTTGCCACTACACCCAACTTTTAGCATGGAATCTGGGTAATCTAATTCATGCCCTCACATTTGCCAGGGAAGCACTTTGCTAATTGGGACATCTCTGCACCCTGTATACTATTAGTTTTGGTTAACTTTAGTATGTTTTACGCAGAAGAGGAAATTGTGTGATTTATTGTTAGTCATGTGTGTACCATTTTCAGTGTTCATCTTTGTGTCCTGGAGATGTGGGTTCCTCTGGAGTCACTCTTCTTCATACAGACAGGATGAATAATTCAGATCAGCATGAGTAAAGGAACACTGATGATGTTACAGAAGCAAATTCTTATAGCATGTGTCCCCGTGTCTTTTCGGCCAGAAGCTTCCTGTATGATGATTCTCCACCATATCTATGTAGAACTCCATAGACTTTTGGACTCTTGTCATTGGGTGTAATTGTCTTATTCCCCTATCTAAGACAACACTTCATCTTTACCTCCAGTTTTGAGCAGTAATCCCTGTGTGACTTCCTGTGAATTGATTATGTTTAGGTTCAATGGACATCTTGCTTATACATGCTATTGACTCAGATATAATTTTAGATTTCTATCTTTTATTCTTTCAGATATTTCTTCTTGGCCTTTCCGTCTTCTCCTCAGAGTCCAGATATATCACACCTGCAACAGTTTTCCTACTGTTCTTTAGACTCCAGCTCTTTTTATTTCTAAACTTCTCAATGTTCTTCAGAGCAAATGCTGGCTATTGGTCTATGCTCTCTATTTTCTGGTGTTGCTGTTCTGCTTATGATCCCAGTTGGCTCTGCAATTCCAAAATTGCCCCCAATGTCTTGTCCTTAATGTTTACATATATGTCTACATTACAGGAGATGGGGTGGTGGTTTTATCCTTAAAGTGCTTACTAAACAATATCCAGGTTAGACCCACAGCATCCACATGTATTATGCCAAGCACAGAAGCATGTGTCTGTAATTTCAAGGCTGGGGAGGCAGAGACAGGAGGGTCCCTGGGACTCACTGGCCTTCTAGTCTAGTTGAATTGATGACTTCCAGGTTTAGTGAGAGACTCTGCCTCAAAATAAGTTGGAGATCAACTGATGAAGATTCCTGAAGTCTTTCAAATACACACAGAAAGATATACATACACATGAGCTCTTATGCACACTTACACAAACACATATATACAAAAGAAAATATACGAGAGAGAAACACAGAAAATTTAGTTCTACATGACTTAACCCTGAATTTCCATTTGCTGTGCATTTACTTTTCTGACGTAGAGCTGCTAGCTACAAGAGTAGCTCTACTGGCTGTTGCTGAAATGCACACACTTGAAGCTGAGGTTCAGCCAGAGATGATTGCATCTCCTAAACCCTTTCCTTCACCTCTTATCTCACTTCCCAGCTTTCTGTCTCCTGCTCTGTACAAACTCACACAAGGTTCCTCCTCAAGCTGCTGCCTGGAGGTCAGTGTGTTTCCTTTTGGGGCTCTGCCTTGACTACAGCTGCGCTTTGAATCAAAATAAAACTAAACACCAGAAGTTAGGGCCCACAGCTTACCAGCCACTTGTTCAGCTTTATCTCCTTCACAAATATGTCTGGTTTTGTGTGTATTCCCTCCATTTGTGTGTGTGTGTGTGTGTGTGTGTGTGTGTGTGTGTGTATCTAGGTAAAGGAGTGTATGCACACTCATCTATATTTGTATCTATGTGTATGTATTGTGTTTATCTCTGTGCACACGTGTGTGCATGCACTGTGTCTATGTGTTTGTATATGTCCATGTTTCTTTGTGCATACATGTATATATGTGGATATATCTGTGTATGTGTACATCTGTATATACAGTTTTGAATCTCCATGCATACATCCATGTGTATGTGTGTTTGCATGTGTATATTTGATATGTGTATAATCTAATTCACTCATGGTCATAGAGCACATTCTGTGTGATTTCAGTTGTTTTATATTTAATGGAATTTGTTCAACAGCCTATTGTGAGCTCATGAAAATGCTGTACCGTATGAATCTTGGGGAAGAAGTTGCTTTGGTTTTTGTTTCTTGTTTTGTTCTCTCTTTTCTTTCCAGAGATACTGTTTTCTATAAATGTGAGGTATTTCATTTTAGCTGTGTTGATTAAGTTCTTTGAACTTCACTTATTTTCATACATTTCCCCCCAAAACAAATGTTTACATTACCAATTAAAATCATCAATTTATAAGTTTCTGAAATTTTTCTATTAAATTATTTTTTGTACATTCTCCAGGTAGTTCTTTTTATTTTTTCTGTCTTAAAATACACACTAGAGAACATAAAATGTCAGATAGATCCTGCTACAATAATAGTGAGAGAGTTTTAGGTCCCACTGTCTTCTCTGGATCATTCAAACTGAAATGGATAAGGAAATCTCAGCACTAGAATACACCACAGATAAGGTTGCCTTAGAATATGTCTGCAGAACCCCCCACCTAAGGAAAAGAAAATCTGCAGTCTTTTCAGGCTCTGGTGGAAGACTCTCCATAGTAAACCACAATCTTTTCCACAAACCAAGACTTACCCAATATTGAGGGCGTAAGTAATCTTATCAGTTAAACTTGAAGTCAACAATAAGATAAACTACAGAAACAGAATAAATACATGGAGACTAGAAAAATTACACTCTTGAATAACCGTGAAGAAATCAGGGAGGATTGGAGAGATTAAGAGCACTTGTTGCTCTTGTGAAGGACCTGGGTTTGGTTCCCATCACTCATATGGCAGTTCCTAACTATCTCTAACTACAGGTCCATGGGACATGATGTCCTCTTCTGGCCTCCACAGGCATTAGTCTTGCCTGTGGTACACATATGCATCTGTAGGCAATATGACTTATACAAATTTAATTATGGTAACAATGTCTTATTGGCATCGTGTTTTGTTCTCTTTTATTGTTCCACTTCTGACTAGCTTGCCACCTCTAATTGATTTCTTCCAGATAGAGTGCCTCACCCACCCTCCATTTTTAGTGATCTTTCTTCTAGCATATGAACCAACAGTCTTCTAGATGGCATTTTCTTCATGAATTCTTTGTTCTGTTTATTTCTCCTCCCCACTGTCCTCCCCACATTGCTGCCATAATTAAGCCTTTTACTCTCTATACTAACAAAGAAAAATTTTAAATTCAAGAGAAAGGGCTTTGGCTAATCAATGAGATCATTAAGTATGAATGTCTCTCACAGCAGTTATATTTTCCTTATTGGTAAGAAGCACCCAGTTTGAATGACACCTGGAGTGCCTCCTGAGGGAAGGATCCTGACACTGACATAGAAGATGGGTCCCTCAAGGAGTTATCTGCATGCCATTTCTCAAAACTTAGTAACTTATTGAAATGCTGGATTATTCTGAATTGGGATCTTTTCACCCCAGGGAATGTATATAATAAGCAATTGCATCTTGCAAAATATATCCTAAATTATTGTTTAGGCAGCTGACTGTCCCAATCTTGACAACATTATGCAAGAACCTTGTATAGTCAGATGCAAGAAAAAAAGTCATGCAATAGCTGTAATGAAATGGAAAGAGCTGGTATTGAATGTTCACCAGTTATCATTTACATGGTTGTCCTATCTAAATGACTTGCTTTGTGGCAGCTGTGCAAAATAGGAGCACAGATTTACCTATGACCTTGATTTAAAATTATAAAAGCTATGTTGCTGAAACACCTTCATTTAACTATTGAAATTTACATGATGGATGGAATATAATAGAAAGGCAGAGAGATTTCAGTTTTGGTAAAAAAAAAACAGTAAGAAAGATGATTATTTTACCTGCTTTATTATTTCTAAATAATGCAGTGGTTAATTAAAAAGTACAGAAAATGTGATAGGCTTGTAGTGAAGTTGGGATACCGTGACCACTATTTCTCATGTCAGTCTGAAAATATGATATGTTTAAGATAACTACTCTTCAATCTGGTTCCTTTTGTCTTCTCACATTTGTAATGGATAGATCAAAGTTGTTGTTTCCGTTATTCAAAATATTAAAAATGGACCAGTAAGATGGTTGGTCTGTAAAGTGCTAGAACACCAGAATTCAAGTTCAGTCCTCAGCACTCAGGTACAGATCTGGGCATGGTAGTATGTGTAGGTAGGGGAAGTAGAGACAGGAGGATCCACAGAGCTTGCTAGAGAACCTGTCTAGACTACTTGATGAGGTCTAGGTCAGTAAGAGACTTTGTCTCAATATAAATAAAGAGATATATAGGTAAGTAGGTAGAGAGTTAGATTAAAAGGTGAACAGCACATTAAGAGCAACACCTGAGGTTTATGCTTTCCTGTGCATTCTTGTTAGACATATACATACACAAAAACATGCAAACACATACATTAACAAAAAAATTTAAGTATGTGTCTATGTAGCTCTTTCTATTTCTTCCTGTATCTGAGAATTTTCTAGCAGTCCAGAAACACAAATTTTGCTACCTAACTCTAAAACATACCTTGCAAAGCATTTCCTCATAGGAGCTGTCTTATCACCTCAGGCTACACTCCACCCTCACAATGTGAACTTCACTTCAGGACCCGTTTGTTCTAAGTGCTTTCAGAACTCAATTTCCTTTATTTCTATTGCTGTGATAAAGGACTTGACCACAGCAACTTTTTGGAGCAAGTGTGTATTTGGCTTATAATTTCAAAATACAGTCCATCTTTTCCAAGAAGTCAAGGTACAGACACAAGCAATCCAGTGAACAGCAGAGAGGAATAAATATAGTTTATAAATATAAATAACTGTCTGCTTACTACTTATGCTCAGCTAGATTTCTTCATTCTTTCACAGCTGAAAGCTCAGCCTAGAGAATGGTGCTGCCCATGGTGGTTGAGTCAATTGGCAATCAATAGGATCTCCCAAGTACTGGAGAGATGACTCAGTAATTCAGAGTTGTAGCCTCTCTTTTAGAGGACATAGTTTAAATTCACAGCACCCAACAGTCTAGTTTACAACTGTCTGTAATTGTAGTTCTTTTTTGGAAGAAATGTGTATGTCACAGTGTCAGACAGGTGTCCCTTTTCTTCCTGCTGCCTGTGGATTTGGATATAGAACTCCTAGCTGCTTCTCTGACATCTTGTCAGCCTGTGTGCTTCCATGCTTCCCTCCTTGATGATATGGACTGAACCTCTAAAGTATAAAAAAGTCCCAAATAACGGTTCTCTTCATAAGAATTTTTATGGTCTTGGTGTCTTTTCACAGAAATAGGACACTGACTATGACACCATGCCATTCCCAATTAGTGCTCTTAATCTCTCCGTTTCTGTCTTTCTCCATCTCACTCACTTACTCGCTCTCTTTCTGCTTTATACTCGTGGGTCAGATATAAGTTTTCAGCTTTTGCTCCAGTACCATGACTGCCTGCTGCCAAGCTCCCTGCCATGATGGTCATAGACACCTTTTGAACTGGAAGTCCCTAGTTAAATGCTTTCTTTTGTAAACTGCCTTGTTCACTGGGTTTTGCCACTTCAATAAACCAGTAACTAACATACCTTATAATATGACAGGGAGCAATTAGTCTCTCCCTCTCTCTCCTCCTCCCCCACCTCATTTCCTTTCCCTTCCTTTTCATACTCAACATGGTAATGCAACTGCAGACCCTGGTCAAGCAATTAAGCACCAACTTAAGCCCTCTATATTACACACATCATGTGACTCTCTCAATCTTCTGCATAACCAAGAGTATGGGGTTTTTTTATAGCTAATAAGATTTGAAAATGAAAACAAAGGATTAAAAATTAATTATCCACCAGTAAGTACACAATCCAGGACTCTTTAATTTATTGAATCCATAACTAATTAAAGCATTACACTGGCATATCCATCATATAATCACATTGCTGAGTTTGCTGATAGCCTCAAATATTGACAGTCTGTCATACCCATATGAAGTCCACCACTAGCGAGTTTGGTTTATGCCTTTTACTTTATTTGAATCCATGTTCAAATGTACAAAGATATAACCTTGATAAATACCGATTTCTTTACAAAAGCTTTATAAAAGACTTTTTAAAAGGCTTGTAAAAGTCCAAAGAACTGCAGCTCGGTTCCCACAAAACTACTCAGTTTTAAAATCCCACATAACTTAAAAATTCAACTCAACGTTTCTTTCAATAAGACATTCCTTTCATAATTTTAAAACAATGATAAAATTAGCAGCTAGACTACTTATGACAGGCATTATTTGGGGTGCCCAATATCTGTATACGTGTATTAAATAACAAAATTAATTAGAAAGGCACAGTGCTATGAGCTCTTCAGGAGTGATAAGGATATCAGCCGAGTGGAAAATAAAAGGAAAAGGGCTGTGGAGATGGCTCAGTGGCTCAGAGCGAGTGCTGCTTCTCTGGAGGACCTGAGTTCAGTTCCTAGCAGCTACACTGGGAGACTCCTACTGCCCATAACTCCAGACTCTTTTGACCTCTGGAGGCACCTGCACCCATCTGTGCTTGCTTACAGCCCCACATTCACAAATAATCAGAAATAATAAAAATGAAATCTTACAAAAAAATAAAGGTAAGCCAAAAAGAAATTAAGTAATTCCATACAGGAAATAAATGCTATTCTGAAGTTTGTTGTTACCTGGTGATAAGTATATTTAAGATCCACTCACAAAGAATTTTCATTTTTATTTTTATTTAGTTTGTATTTAGTTGTTAAATTTTTAATGTTTATTTCATGTGTATGGGTATTTTGCCTGCTTGCATATTGGTATACCATGGACCTAAAAAGGACACAAGAATATTTTAATAACTATCTTTGAAATATGTAGTAAAATTAATTATTGAGAATTATGAAATCAACCAAGCAATTAATACCACTTCATTGCCAATACTAAAGTGAAATTATTTTAGTGTAGATATACATACATCTCTCTCAGGCTTGGAAAATGAATGTCACTGAAACCAACCAATGTTTTAAAGAATTTCTAAGGATTCTCAAGAAACATGAAGTTACCTTGTTTCTAGGATCTAGAATTTCATTGGTTCTGACGTTGGAAAAAGTGGGCAGCAGAATTGTTTACACTGTGAACTTGAAGCACTGAGATTTGGGTGACTGACCTCCCCTTAACACTATCTGCTCTCTATCACCTTCTTCTGGTCCCTGTGGATATACACAAAACCTCCATCATGCTTTCTCTGCAAGCAACAGGCATATTTGTTCCTAGCTCTCAGGTGATCTTGTCACCTTTCTGTACTACTGTAAAAAGCTGACTCTAGAGACAGTACTGTAAACGAGGACTAAAGACATGGCTTTTAAGTTTCCCTGACTTTCTACAGGGTAAATGCAAACATACATTGATGATGCTAGGATCCAGACATCTGGGTTTCAATTCCATTTGAAATCACTGGCTTGTTTGCTTCATCATCCAGGTGCTGAACCAGGGCTATGAGTTAGACTGCCCTAATATCTTCCTCCTCTGTCATCTGCTGTAGTATGTGAAGGTGCTGGACCCAAACTACAGGATCTCGTTGACATGAGGCAGCAATAAGGATATCCAGGAGGAGTCCCAGTGAGGGCCCAGTATCAGAGCCCTCAAATCAGAGCAACGATTCATTGCAGAGAAAGATGTATGGAGAAAGGAGTCTTCTGTGTGACTCACTGGGATACACTACAGATTTCACACCAAACTTTTGTTGTTGTTTATTTGTTTTATTTTTTGGATATGCTTTTAAATTTTGTTTTATGTTGGGTTGGAGGTCAAAAGGGCAGAGAGCAGAGGGGTGGGGACAGGGAGATGAACAAGGTTGGGATGCATGATGTGAAATCCACCAAAGAATCAATAGTAGTTTAAAAAAACTAATCATCTACCTAGTGGAGAAAATATAGTGAATGCAGGATATTTTGCAGGATGTATTTGTGAAATACAATATAGTGACTATCAAACTCACACATTTATTTCTCAATATTTTAAAATAAGTCTTTTATTTGCTCAATCTAGCTCTCACATATATCCATAAGACTATGCTAAAAATGTAGAAAATTATAGTTTCACTCACCATTTTAAACTACTGCCTCAAACATTTTATTTAACTCCCAGTTTCCATTTTAGGGAATAATTACATCCACCAAGTCACCACAAAAGCTCACCTATAAGTAATATTGATTATTTATCATGGCACAGTTCCAAATAGATGACGCTCAACTATTGCTGAGTGTGACACTGTGATTGTAAAAAATGAACAAATGATATGGGTATCTCACTCTTATTTCAACCCGTCTTATTCCTTCTTCTTCTTCATTATCCTCATGCTTACCAATATAAAACTATCAAAATGGTGTTTTCAAAATGAAGTTGAGATAATAGAGTGTTGTAAATGATGAAGGCTTGAAGACAAAGCTAACTGTCTTCAGTTTTGCAATGGTAAACATAAGATATCAACATAAACAATGCCTTAGCCAAGGTCAAGTGATCTGCTGCTGCCATGTATATCCATCTCATACTTGCTCACTTCAAAAGGTTTCATGATTTTCCATGTAGACTATCTGTTAAATTGATATTGTCATTTCATTTTTAAACCTAGCAGCATTAGAAATGATTTCTTGAATTTATAAATGGAGTAATGAATTATTTATAAAAACAACAATGTTGGGTGGCATATTGAAGAAAATAGTAGTATTACTCAATTTTTATCATTATATGATGGCATAGATGTTTCATTTTATTAATGAAGAAATTGAGGAGCACAGAAAATGAGAAACATACTTCAGCCCATCTGGTTGATGTTAAACTATCAGTTTTAATTTTAGAACACTTAGATGTTTCTAAACTCAAAGAAAAGACATTTAAAGGTTAGACTTAGGCCTGTAAATAAGATAAATACATGATGATTAAATTACCATGAATTCAATTTCACATTTTAAATATAATTATCATCTTAAAATCCCCTTACTCTTGAAAGCATAGTTCAGTACTATCATGTAAAACTGACAGCACCGCAAAGGAAGACATCACACACTCAACATCATTAGCAATAAAATATGAATACATAATTATTGAGATGAGATTGTTCTAAGGCTCAGTAGAGAAATGCATCCACCACTGGGGAATCTACACAATTCTCCATTCAGCACATTCATCAAAATGTGTATTGAGCACATAAAATATGGTCAGGTCACATTCGAAGTATAGACATGCTTCTAAATAATACAAGTGAGTGTTAGCACCAATTCTGAACCACTGTGAATTAAAATTTAACTGTTCACTTAATCCATCTGAAAAGAGACATCACAGTAGAAAGCGAAATTAAATCTTATGAAAATATTATTATCAAGTGAACTAGGTAAGGATTAGGTAGAATTTTGAGAACTCTAAATCTTTTTTTAAATATTTATTTATTTATTATGTGTACAGTATTCTGTCTGTTTGTATGCCTGCAGGCCAGAAGGGGGCACCAGACCCCATTACAGATGGTTGTGAGCCAGCATGTGGTTGCTGGGAATTGAATTCAGGACCTTTGGAAGAGCAGGCAATGCTCTTAACCTCTGAGCCATTTCTCCAGTGCTCTAAAATCTTTTATGTTGATTTTAGAAAATAAAATATAAATAAAAAAATCTATCATCACTGGGCCTGGAACCTTTCTCTATTTCTCCAGGGCTGGGGTTCTGAGCACACACCGTCACATGCTGCTTTTTAATGGGTGCTGGAGTTCAGACTCAGTCTAATGATTTCTGTGCAAGAGGGACCTTGGTGGCAGGTGTGTCCAAACCGCAGGTGAGAGCCCATGGAGAGTCTTCTGCTTACAAGGTACCTTGGCCAGGGAGAGCCAGAGACCTCTTGGTGGGCGAGAGACACATAAGCTATGGAGGCAAAGCTTGACTGAGGAGTTCTATTGATAGGAAGGGAAAGGAAAGGGCAGAGAGAAAGAGAGAGACAAAGAGAGAAAGAGGAGAAGAAGAAGAGAAAGTAGGTCGAGTTTCGCTTTTTAAAGAGACTGCCTGCTCCTCATTCAGGCTTGAAGCAGGGCATCTGTCAGGTCCTCGAGAGGCAGGGCCAGGTTCGTCGGGATGTGAACACTGCGGTCCTCATGCTGCTTGGTTTTACTCATTTAGCTACCTCCTAGTCTTCATTTGACATACTCTTAAGAAACCATTTAAGATAAATAATTTAAATAAAGAAATATTTAAGATAAATAATGCCATGGAACTCAGAAAAACATCAAGGATTGCAGACTAAATTGCACAAGGAATTGAGTTCTGTAACTACTTTAATTCAGCCTTACGGTACAGGGTTGGGGGTGTGGTGGGGCGGCATGCTTACCAGCTGCTGTCCTTGCACACCCCAGGCCGCATACTGCAACACTGAGTCCTCGACTTCAGGAGGATTCAACTCCCACACTTCCCTTGAAAAGATGTCAATATTTTCACGTGAACAAACTGACATCTGTGACAACTTAGTCTGTCAGAAATGCTCATAAAATGCAGAAAACCAAAGAACTTACCCAGTGTGTATGTTGTAAATCAAATATGAAGCAGTAAATGAGTAATGAAAAATCTGAAATAAAAAGAATAGAGTATTCAATCATTGTGTTCAGAAAAGTATTGATCTTAATGCACACTACAGATTGATATTACGCAAAATATGAGACATTTGAAATATTCCAGCTAAGATGGCTGTTGTGTTTTTGTGCCTTTTTAGCTAGAAAACACATCTTCCTATTATCCATTCTGTCTATCCTGTGTGTTTTCTGTGTGTTTATGTGTGTTTGTGCCTGTGTGTGTGTATGACTCTTTGGAACCCCCAAGGTCAAACTACACTCTAGTTCCTCAGGTGCCATTTCTATCTTCTTGAGTTTTGCCTAGTTTTTGAGACAGGGTAACCCACTTGCCCCAAATTTATTGCTGAAGCTACCCCAGCCACAGGGTCCTTAAACTTGGCTCTTCTGTAAGCATTAACTCTCTTTCCTGACAATCTTCTCCTCCCTAAATCAACATCCTGCTTCTCCAAGATGCTCAAGAGCTTTTGTGTTAATGTCTGTCTGCTCCATCAACCTCTACCTCACATTGCCTACTCTATATGGCATGCCTAGCTACATGTCATGCCTAGCCTACATGTCAAGCAAATTAAATTCACTTCCTCTGTAGGTCTTTTATGCATGTTGTTTTAAACTTATTTATTTGTCTTTTTTTGAGTTAGGGTATCCTTAATTGAGGTGGAAATTTTCTTTGGATGTAGCTTGTTCGTGTTGCTGATACTGACACTACATTAAAATATATTTTACTTTCAGACTCTTAGAAACTCATTATGGCATAGGGTTAATTATAACAATATTTTAAGCATGTCTCCTATTCCCAGACACAGGACTGAATGACCTTCTCAAGCTCTTCTAGCTACATGGTATTGTGCTTACACACAATACCCAGATGATTTTTGCTAAACAATCTTTCTGAAGGGGAGAAATTCATTTTTTGTAAGTGTTTTCTAGTAAAAACCAAACTGGGTTAACACCTTCTTGTCATTGTAGGGTAATGCTTTATTAAATAGTTGGTTGCTACCCAGTAATCTTCAGGAATTTCTTTAAATTTTATTTATTATTTATTTGTGTATTAATTGGGTTTATTAGAGACAGGGCTTATCTGTGTAACTTTGGACCCTGTTCTGGAGCTAGCTCTTGTAGAACAGGATGACCTCGAATTCACAGAGATCTGCCTGCCTCTGCCTCCTGAGTGCTCAGATTAAAGGCAGGTGCCACCACCGACCAGCTAAATTTTATTTTTAATTATGTATATGCAGGTGCATCTGTGGAAGTATGCCTACATTAGCACAGTTGCTCCCAGATGGTAGAAGAGTTTCTGGATCCCCAGAAGCTATAGTTACAGGTGTTTGTGTGGCACTAGCCTACATGACTGCTGTGAATTGAACACAGGTCCCCTGAAAAAGCATCAAGCTCTCTGAACTTCTGAGCCATTTTTCCAGTTCCTCGTCAAACTATTTTAGTGCTCTCCTTAAATGTGCGGTACATAAAGCACTTGCCACAAGCATAAAGACTGAAGCCTAGTTCCCTAGAACTCGCTTAAAACCGTGTGAGTTATTGCACATTTTCAATCCCCGTGTGATTTTAGGAAGATGGGGAAAAGACATGACAGCCTCCAGAAGCTCAGTCACCAGTTAGCTTGGCACACGCAGTGGGAAATGAAAATAGAACCTGTCTCAAGCAAGGAGGAAGGCAGGAAACAACACCTGAGTAGTTTTCAAATCTGAGATTGCCTTTCTCAAGAGCTAAGAAAACAAACGTAGTGTTTGCTGTTATCTGTGTTGACATTCACCACATATTCTATAAAATTATGTATCTGATCACAAGTTTTATGATTTTTTTGCTTTTCGTGGATGAGTGGCTGCGTGTGGGTGTGCAGTTGAACGTGAAGATGCACGTGCATGCATGGAGGAAACTCAGGTTTCTTTCTCAGTTGCTCTTCAATTTGAAAATAAAGTGTCCATCTCCTTTTTATTTTGAGATAGTGTGTCAGAACCTGGGGTCCAGTGATTCAGCTGAATTATCCCCAAGGATACTCCTGTCTCTTTTATCTCAGCCCTGGGTTGCATGCAATCTCCACCTTCTCTAGCTTTTTAAACAAGATTTATTCTTAGTTTATGCAATGAGTGTTTAGCCTGAGTGTGTTATTGTGTGCAGTGTGCATGCATTATCCATGGAGGCCAGAAGATTCCTTGAAATTGGAGCTACAGGTGGCTATTAGTCACTATGTGAGAGCCGGTAATTAAACCTGGATTCTCTGGAAAAGCAGTCAGCATGCTGAAGCACTGAGAGATCTCTGTAGCCCATGTCTAGCTTCATATGAGTTCTGGAGAACAAATGGAGGTTCTCTAGGATTATGTGGCAAGAGTTTTACCAACTTGGCCGCTTCCCTTTCCCTTAACTTCACTATATTTTTAAATGGTCAAACTTATACCAGGTCCATGATGATATTGTCTGCATTGTTCCAATTTTAGCATATATTCTGCCAAAGCAAGCACTGACTTCAAGCTTGAAACTGGGTCTACCATTATAGCTGACAAAGAGATGAGAAATATGCCTGCCTCTGTCAACATCTTTTATCTCTAAACATTCTGTTCACCAAAGCAGCCTGTCAACTGAGCTATTGCTCTTCACGACAGATAAATGTGTGAACTGTGTTATGAGTGCAAAGCAGCCATTCACCCCTGATCACCCAGCACACGTCATCATTCACCCTTGCCACAAATCACTCAGCACATGTGTCCAGGTTTCTAGCTCCACATTAATCACGCAAGCAACACTTCTTATGCATCAATATTTGGAGCAAGACAGGCCACTAAAATAACCACTGAAACATGAGTTTGTAGAGCCAGGTAATGTTGTTCTCTTTCTATAATAGCTAGTCTAGAGGTTGCCAGCTCTTATATGGGAATCTAAAATATATAGATGGGGGCTGCATAAATGGCTCAAAGACTAATATATTTGCTGTTTAAGCATGAGCATCACAGTTCAAATCCCCAGGAGCCCATGTAAATGTTGGTTGTATACAGTAGTCTACCTATAATTTCAGCACCCATATAAATGGAAGATGCGTATGGTGGTCCTACTGTGATTCCTGCAACAACAGATTGAGACAGGAATCCCAAGAGCAAACTGGCTAGGAAAACTAACCATAATGGTGAGCTCTAGGTTTGGTGAGATACCCTGCCTTAATAATTAAGCTGGAGGATTGATTGAAGATAATTTCTGACATCAGTGATGGGCCTTCACATGCATGTATATACATGTGCACAAACACACATACACAGGCACACAAATACACACACATACACACATGCATGCACATAGGGACATACACACAAATCATCCATATGCACACATATATACCACATACACAAAGAGCGAATATGAAAAAAATAAAACAAAATTCTTAACTAGCTTTCAGATAATGTGTATTAAAGTACAGGAAAAACGTGTTTTCTGATTTGTGGTACATTACATTACTTTCTTTCTGCAGTTATGATATGGTGGAACATCACTTCTAAGTTATCTCTAGTTGATATCCCTGACTAGTCTGTAAAGCTATAGCACATTGAAATAACATAGGGTTTTGATTCCATCTATATATGCTACAAAGTCAGAAGTTTCTAAGATATCTTAGAATCTAGCAATGTATACAGCTTAGAGAGTTTTTTCCTATAAATTCAATGTCCTTTGTCACAATACATATGGCTGGGTGTGTCCATATGTCCATTTCCCTGCAATGACCTCAAATATGCCTTGTTTTATAACTTTGTAGAATGAAGATCAGATCCTAAACCCTCAATAGAACATAGAATATGGATGATAAAAAAAGGAAGGTCTCAAATCAGGCTAAGAGTATGTGTTCTCTTTCTCACCCTTTCTGTATGTTTCTCCTCTATTCTTCCATCTGTAAAGAGATGGATTAATTTTAAAGGGAGACTATTCAATGAAAAGTGTATTTATCTTTAATGAACATGTACTTAAATACACTGTTCTAAACTCATCCCTTACCCTGACTTTAACAACATTCCAATGTTTAAACATTTCTTTCTAGTAATCCTTTTACAAATTATTTCTTTTCTTTTTCAGATTATAACACAATTACATTTTTTTAATCAGACAGAGACCATTAGAGAAAACCATAAGCAATCAAAATATAGAATGGTAGAGCCCAGTCCCACTAGATGCATCTACAATCCTACTCCCAAACCTCAAGTTCTGGGATTATTGCAGGTATTGAAATAGAAAGATTGTAAAAGCTAGAGGATTACAAGTTTCATGTGAGAATGTATCTCCTAGTAATAGCAGAAGCTAAATCCATAAATTATTACCATCATGACTGGCTAGACAGGAACTAAACAAGAAGAGTAACAATAAACCTGTTAGTGTGTATTGAAGGAAGGAAAGCCTAGGAAGCCTCAACTCTGCAGGGAGAACTAAAGACCACTAAGCAATCTTTCTGATATTCATTAACATATAACTCATTTACTTTAAGTCATGGCTCCCTTTCTTTACAGGCAAGACAAATCTGATTATACACCAAGGAGTAATCTAGTATCTACCTAAGTTTAGTGAGGCAGTAGAGTAGAACAGAGATTGGGATGCTCCCGAAGATCCCTGGTCAGAGGCAGGTAAGTTAATGTGGGAAAGAAAGCAGTCAGAAAAGATCAAAGTTGGGAATCCCTGGGTAAAGCCACCTAAATCCCACTGGTGTGAGACAGAGTTATAAAATATCTGTAGGTGATGTATGGTTTATTTTAATACTAAAACACACACATGAGACTTCACGTAGAACTATGTGGAATATACAGAGCATATGTAAAAAATACCATGCTATAGAAATGAGTCCCAAAGTTCATGCAATCCAAGAAACCAAAAAAAAAAAAAAAAAACCGCATGCAATGTGACATACAAACCCCTAATTCTTTGTACAGTGGGCATGTTTTTGTTTTCATGTTTTATCTTATATCTAGTCTACTTCCTTCATTGGAAGAGTATCTGTCCTCATATGCCCTGAATTATCTAATATCCACTTGTCTTCATCCTTGTACCTGGAAACTAGGACCTGTGAGTTCACTGGAAAACGCTAAAACTTGATCAGTGCTACTTAATTATGCATATGACACTCTTTTTAAACCCCCTGTCGGGACCAGGAAGATAAACTTTAGTGTCACTGAACCTCTTTGTCTTCCCAATATGACTAAATTGAATAAATTTCCTTTTACTTATATTCACCAGTACTTGTTTAATTTGACTATTGAGGATGGATGACTGAACATGGTTCACTAGGATGCCCAGGGCCCAGATTCTGACCCCAACTACTCCAGAAACCGTGGACAGAACAAGCTATGACTTTACTGGAAAACTGAATCCCAGTTCTAACAACAATGTTCAAAGATTCATTGATAGTACCATGCATAAATTAACTGCTGTTACTAAAGTTAACAGGAATTTCACTGTTAGAATGTTGATTTAATACATCAGATTAAATGCCTAGCTGATTTTTCACATTTTCCCTGTAGAACATTAGTCATTACCTAAGAAATCTGTGAGGATTCATGTCAAGGAGAATTAGACTCACAAGAAAATAGGAAATGGGTGATATAGTAACTTCTGTTTGGACCAGAGTTGTTATCTTTCTCTGCAGTGCAGTGAACCTGCTAAATTGGTATTGAATATACCATTGAATATGCATTGAATGCTTTTTTCATGGCCCAAAGTATATTTAAAATGGGATTATGGATTTACCATCAACTCAAAGAATGAAGGAAACTGAACTGTGAGAAAGTAAGCCCGAATCAATAGAATCCATAAAGGAGGACAATGACACAGTAAGCAAATGGTACAGGACAGAAGGGGTTGGCTTCTTTTGGAAGTCGGTGATAGAAGGCATTCATGTTTGTTCTAGAGAAACCTTTGAAGAAGAGTTAGTGATGAACTTTTTGATTTGAAAAGCTTTCTTTCTTTTATGGTTTGTAGAACAGGAGCCATGAGGGAACTGCCTTTCCTGTCATAAACATGGGTCATAACATTGTAATTACAAAAGTCTCCATAAAAGTTCCATTATAAAGACGCTCTGTGAACCTGAAACAAACCCTGGATAAAAGGGAGAATGGATGGGAAATGACAGAAGCTACAATTAATGTGCAGCAGCATTTTAAATTACTTTCCTAATTTTTCTCACCCTCACTTTATTTGTTACAAAGTAGAATTTTTGTGGCATTTTCATACATCCACAGTTTTTGCTGATCCACCACCTAGCCCCTTTCTGCTGACCCTAATAAGTCCACTCCCATTTTCTCATCATGAGTGTTCTATTAACCCTCCCAAAACCTCTCCCCTGAAGCCTCTTTCTCTCTCATTGGTCCCTTTCTTGTTTCCTGGATTCTACACACGCTCACTTTCACATTAATACACATCTGTAAAAAGTAGACGTTCAGAGAAGCACATGGGAGAGAACATGCAATATTTGTCCTTCTGAGTCAGGGTTATCTCGTTTAATATAATTCCCATTTCCAGATTATTTTCCTACAAATTTCATTTTCCTTCATTGTGGGCTCTGATATCTGCCAGCCTGAGGACGCCATGCAACTTGGTAGCTGGAAAACTAACAACTTAGAAAGATAATAGATAAGGGCTTGGTTCCAGCCTTCCTTTTCACTTGTAGATTGCTCAATGAGAAGTGGCTGACTCCAAGGCTGGTAAAGGAATGCAGGTATGTGTGGACTGTGAGGAAGTCCCCAGAAAAGGAATATGAATAGAGAATTCCTGAGGGTGGAGGAACATTTTACAGGAAGCATTCAAAGCATATGGCTTGGGAGAGAGAGAGAATAAACGCAAGGTCACGCTGTAAAGGAGAGAAGTCCTGAGCTGCCTTTTGAACCATGATGATGTGAGAGTCTGGTTCTTCCACGCGCCTCCGAGAACACGCCTAGGGCAAAGCACCAATTTCTATGTTGGGGCGACGGTCCCCAACATAATGGCACCCAACGTGGGGCTAATGACTGAACCCCGAGAAAGCCGGAGGGAAAAAAAATACGAAAAGACATCATGATGCAGACAACTCAAGATGGAGAGGCAACGTGGAGGAACTTCGAGAAGCAATGAGGAGAAACCCCGAGAGACCAACCCAGATGGAAACCACGAGGAGACCACGAGGTATAGCTGCTGAATCCGGAGAGACTCAGGACAGAGGAACAGACGGACGGAAAAAAAATTGAGAAGGATCCGAGGACCCCAAAAAACAAGAAAAAATGACCAGACGGGAGGAACTCATGAGAAAAAAAACCAGCGAACACATGAGTTTTGTGCGTTTAGATAACAAAACGAGACAGTAGTTTTGGGAATATAATTTGTAATTATAAACATGGGTCAAGGAGAAAGCAATCATATGGCTATGCAATTGATTGAGGACATTTTAAAAGACAAAGGAGAAAGGATACAGTAAGGGAAAATTCAAGAATTTTTAGAACTCGCTTTACCGAGCATAGGACACTAGACACGGCTATATGGAAAGAAGTAGGGATGATGGTACTCCATGAATATAATTTCATATTACAAAACAGCAGAAACAAACTTCTTCCAAAGAATAGAAACAGAAAGCACATTTTCCTGCTTCAGATCACCTTAGATTTTCAGATATTCTAATCAGCATATACAGGTCGAAAGAACAGAAGCCAATAATTCAGACACTGGTGGTACTCGATGTAAGATTTATCTCTCAGCACCTTCTCTTTCTGAGTACAGCATGAAAACCCTTCAGTCTGAGTTAGGTTTCCTTTTGCATCAAGAAGATACCATGGCCAAAAGCAACTTGGGGAGAAGGAGAAAGGAAAAGTTATAGCTGAATAGTGACATCTCTACACATAGGCTGAATAGGGGGAAATTGACTAGGTAGTCTTATGTCATTTCAACACAATCAAGAGGTACTTTGAAAGAGGGATCGTTAATTGAGAAAACGCCTCCACAAGATTGGCCTGTGGACACAGCTATGGTGATTTTCTTGGTTGATGGTTGATGTGGGAGGGCCCACTCACTGTGGATGGTGAGATCGCTTGGCTGGTGGTCTTGGTACAAAAAGAAATCAGCATGAGAAGGTCATGAGGAGCAAAATCTATAAGAAGCCCTGTTCCATGGCCTCTGCATCAGCTCCTGAACCCGGGTTCCTCCCTTGATTTCCCTGAATGATGAATTAAGAGCTGCAAGATGAAATAAACCCTTTCTTCCCTAAACTGCTAATTCTTTTTATTGTTAAAAGAAAAATTTACATTTACTCCCTTGTTCTTGGCCCTCCCGCTCCCCCACTACCCCACCACCCTCCCCTTGCTTCCTTAAGATGGGACAGGATACCCTGCTCTATCGGAGGCCCTCCCTCCATCTCGGTCTAAGAAGATGTGCATCCATATAGAATAAGTTCCCAAAAAGCCAATACATGCAGAAGAACTAGGTCCCGGTGCCATTATCATTGGCTTCTCAGTCAGTCTCCATTGGCAGTTCACATTCCCTAAACTGCTTTTGGTTGTGGTGTTTACCACAACAAAAGAAGCCATAATTAAGATGCCAAACTAGGCTTCTGAGAATCTTTGTTGGGTTCTAGAATGGGCAAATACTACAGTACACAATAAGTAAATTTCACCAATGAAAGATTACCCCCCCCAAAATCCAGATGTTATTAAGGACACATGCACAATGCTGGAGAAACCTCCTTTCTCAGTGATAAGAGAAGGAAACTCACTAGCTGGCCTCAGAACCCTTTGCTTTTTCAAACTCTCTATTAAGCTTCTTTCTCTACTAGTGATGTTAGTGTTCACAGCCACTCAGAAATGCAGGCTTATGACTCAGAGCGAGTGGTGAGTCTGGATCTAAGATTAACCTCTTAGTAAGATGTCTGAAGAAGTGCTACCAAAAGAGTCAATTTTAAGATTATGACCATTTTCCCTGTCGAGCCCTAAGTCAGGCTATGTTACTGATAGCTTTTAGTGCATACATACTAAAGGATTCAGGATTAGAAACATGCTACATTGAAAATAGATGTACCATACAGAAGTAGATAACTTCCTTCATTGAGACAAACAAGAAAATGCCTTTCTAGATGCAGAACAAAATTTTCAGTGTCTCTGACAGTTTGTTTAAACACAGTGAATGTAGATCCAATACCGCATAAAGTGGTAAAGCTGGGTCTAACATTTGTCTTCTAGTGAAGTTGCTAATTCCCACCCAAAAACCTTTGGGCTTACAGTAAAGAGAGACTCAATAGACCTCTCTGTGTGATTTTTCTTTGGGACTAAACAGCTGGGGGACTGGGTGTGGCAGACCCCAAGCAAGCTGGCCCTCGTGTTACAAATTTTCAGTAAATTAATTTATAACCAAATTCATAAAACCTTTCATTTACCATGCTCAAGTAGGCTTCATCCTCAAGATACAGGGATGGTTGGTTCAATATAAGTAAACTAAACTAATGTATTTAATCCACCATATAATAAACTAAAATAATAAAGAAAAAATAATTATCTCATTAGATTCAGAAAAGGTTCTTGAGAAAATTCAACACCCCTTCGTGACAAAAGTACTGGAGAGGTTTGGGATACAAGGAACATACCTAAATGTTATAAAGGCAATTTACAGTAAAACTATACTCAACATCAGATTAAATGGAGAGAAGCTCAAAGTACTTCCACTGAAATTAAGAGCAAGACAAAAGCTTTCCACTCTTTATATATCTATGTGATATAGTACTTAAAATTTTAGTTCAAACAATAACACAACAAGGAGATTAAGGGGAAACAAATTAGAAAGAAAAACAAAGTATTGTTACTTGAAGATTATATGACAATGACCCTAAAAATTCCACCAGGAAACTCCTTAGCTGATAAACACTTTCAGCAAAATGGCTAAATACAAGATAAATTTAAAAAGATCAGTAGCCCTCCAATATACCAATGAAAAACAGATAGAGATAGAAATCAGGAAAATAACACCCTTGACTATTGCCTCAAATAATATAACGCATCATGGAGTAACTCTAACTAAGCAAGTCAAAGACCTGCATAACAAAAGCTTCAAGTCTTTGATAAAAAAATTATAGAAGGTATCCAAAGGTGGAAAGATCTCCCATGTTCATGTATTAGTAGGATTAACATGATAAAAATGACCATTGTACCGAAAGCAATCTACAATACTTTCAAACTCTTCATAAAAATCCCAACACAAATCTTACAGATCTTGAAAGGACAACTCTCAAGTTGATGTGTAAAAACAAACAAACAAACAAACAAACAAAATTCAGAATAGAAAAACAATCCTGAACATTGCTTGTGGAGGTATTATCCTCCCCAAGTTCAAGCTTTGTATGCAGTTACAGTTGTTAAAACCACATGGTATTGACATAAAAACAAACATGCTCATCAATGGATTCAAATTGAAGATTGAGACATAAATCCACACATTTATGAACACCCAATTTTTGATAAATAGACCAAACTTCGATAAATAAATACACACTGAAAATAAAAAGCATCTTCAAAAATGGTAGTGGCCAAGCTGGATGTCTTCTAATAGAAGAATGCAAATAAATTCATATGTATCATCTAACACATAACTCAAATATAAGTACACCAAAGATCTCTTATTAAAACCAGGCACAATGAAACTCATATAAGAGAAAATGGGAAATCATGACATGGGAGAAAATTTTCTGAACAGATTACTGACAGTTTAGATATAAGATCAATAATAAATGGGACCTAATAAAACCAAAAAGCTCTACAAAGCAAAATGCACCATCAATTAGAAAAAAAGGCAGCCTAAAGAATGGGAAAACATTTTTTTCCATTCCAAATCCACAGCCAATATAGAACTAATATCCAAAATATATAAGCAACTCAAGTAATTAGATATCAAAAAATCTAATTAAAAATAGGGTACAAAGCTAATAAAAATTTGCAATATAGGAATCTCAAATGACTGAGAAATACTTAAATTCTCACCATTCTTAGCCAATAGGCAAATGCAAATCAAAACTACTTTGAGATTTCATCTTACACATGTCAAAATGGATAAAATTAATAACACAAGAGACAACTCATGCTGAGGAGGTTATAGAGCAAGGGGAACACTTTTCCATTACAAGTGGAAGTACAAATTAGTATGGAAATCAATATGGTTCTTCCTTAGAAAATTTGGAATCAATCTACCTTGAGGCACAGCTATACCACTCTTGGCATTATACCCAATGAATGTTCCATCCTACCACAAGGACATTTGCTCAACTATGTTCATTGCAGCATTATTCATAGTAGCCAGAACTGGAAACAACCTAAATGCACTTCAACTGAAGATTGGATAAAGAAACTTTACTACATTTGCACAATGGAGTATTACTCGGCTGTTTATAAAAAATGATATCATGAAATTTGTAGGCAAATTGTTGCAATGAGAAAAAAATCATCCTGAGTGAGCTAACTCAAATCCAGAAAAACAAATATGGTATGTATTAAATTACAGGTGGGTATTATCTGTTAAGTAAATGATAACAAGACTACAGTGCATAGGTCCAGAGAGGTTAAGTCTAGAGGAAGAGACTAGGAGGAAATAGAATAGATTTTGTAGGTAGACTGAGGGAGGAAGGGGATTGCAATGCAAGTAATCAAGCAGGGGGATAGAAGGAGAATTTTTGAGCAGAGACAGCTGGAATTTGGGGATATTTAGGGTCAATATGGAAACTTCCTGAAATCTATGAGGGTGAACCTAATGAGGTCTCCTAATACTGAAGGATATGGAATCTGAACTGTCCATCTTTTGTAGCCAAAAAAGGTTTCTAGTAATAGGATTGGGTGGCATTCACTTGAGTTGTTGTCTGAGGTCGGTCTTGTGGAGATACCTAAACAACTCAGACTGAAGCTAGTACAGAGAGTCACTCTCCCAAAACTGATAGCAGGCCCAATTCCCAAGCACAAGGTCCACATAGCTCATTGAACATAGGAAGGCAGAGCTGGTGCCTGCATGGAGCCTTCACCCCTGTGTTCTAGTCTTTTTGACTTGGTACTCTTTGGAATGTCCTCTGTAGACAATAGAAAGACAAACCTGGATACAAACCCAGTAACAAATCCCTGGACCCACAATCAATCCTGCTTATAAGATGTGCTGGGACAATGGTGGAACAGAACTTGTGGGAGTAGTCAATCAATGTCTGGTTTAACTTGAGGCCCATACTAGAAGAGTAAGGTGATACCCTACAGTGCCTAGATGGCCAGGAACTGGGTAGCCCAGAATTCTTGAGTAGAACCAAACATGATTGAAAAAAATTAATTTAATTAAATGAAAAAGAATTAAATGATTCCTAATGATCTTCTGTGACACTCATAGAGTGGTTCCTTGTCTAGTCATTGTCAGAGAGGCTTCCTCTAGCAGCAGATGGAAATGGGTGCAGAGACCCATAGAAAACATTATGGGAAAAAAGGGACAGAGACAGAAAGAGTCAAAATTGGAGATCTGCATTAGGTCCCTCCTCTAGGAACTCAGAGTACCCTGTGGAAAAAGAAGGTGGAAGATTATAGGAGTGATGGGATGGAGGATACCAGGAGAATATGGGCCACTGAATCAACTAAGCAGGGTTCACATATGTCTGTATGGATCTATGCCAGATCCTCTGCATATATATTATAGTGTTAGCTTGATGTTTTTGCGAATCTGCAACAGTAGGAGAAGAAATGTCTTTGACTCTTTCCTACTCTTAGGACTCCTTTCCTCCTATTTGGTTGCTTTATGCAGTCTCAAGATAAGGGCTTTTGCCTTGTCTTATTGTATCCTATTTTGTAGTATTTCGCTGTTTTCTCTTGGAAGATTGCTCATTTCTGAAGAAAAATGGAGGAAGAGAGGATTTGGGAAAGAGAGGATTTGGAGAAGAGCTGGAAAGAGTAGATTTGGGAAAACTGTGCTTAGAATGTATTGTGTGAGAGATGTTTCTAGTTACAATGATAATAAAAAGGTAACAGTGCCTTGTTTTGTCAATACAGTGTGCTATTGTGTACAGTACTCTATAGTGGCATCAAAATATTCCCTTATAAGATAATGGTGCCTTATTCTGATATCACACTACTCTGGAATAACATCACAAAGATCTGTTGTATCATCACAATGTCCAATTGTATTATCAAAGAGCTTTACTGTGTCATCACAGTGTCCTATTGTGTCTAACAGTACCTCATTGTGTTATGACAGTATCCTGTTCTGCCATCAGAGGACTACATTTGACATCCCATTGCTTTCTTGTGTCATCACAGTACCCAAATAGGTCATACCAGTGTTCAATAATGCCATAATAGATTCATGATATGCCATAACAGTGTCCTATTTGGTTATCACATTGCCCTTTTGTGTCTTCACCCTTTCCTACATTGTCTTCATAGTGCCATATTGTTGCATCACAATGGTATATTATGCCAAAATACAACTCTATTTTAAAATCACATTGATTTTAAATCACATTGACGTTATCATCATCTTGCTGTTTTTCCAAAATAATATTTTATTGTGCCATAAATTGCTTTATTTTTCTCCCAACATGCTCAATTTTTATATCACAATGCCTTATATTACCAACTCAGCACTCTGTTTTGTCATCACAGTAGTCACCTGTGCCATCATAGTTACTGTTATCCAAAGACCTTGTCCTCTTCTGTAATCACAAGGATCTATTACACATTCATTGTGCTGTATTGTACCATGATAATACATTTCTAAATTATATTTCTTTTTTTTTGGACAGGGTTTCTCTGTGGCTTTGGAGCTTGCACTGGAACTGGCTCTTGTAGACAAGGCTGGTCTCGAACTCACAAAGATCCGCCTGCCTCTGCCTCCCACCACTGCCTAGCCTAAATTATATTTCTATTCCTGTGAAGAGATAATAATGACCAAGGCAATTTACCAAGGACAGAATTTAATTTGCCAGCATGCTTATAGTTAGAGGGTGAGTCGATAATCATCATGACAGGAAGCAGGGCAACAGATAGTCAAAAATAGTCCTGGTTCAGTTTTCGAGAGCTAACATATAGGGACAACAACCAGAAGACAATGTCAGACAGACAAAAAGATGTGCAGATAAATAGATAGAAAATGAAAGTCAGAGAGGGAGAGACATAAATAGAGATAAATAGAGAAGGAGAAAGAGAGGTAAAGACACAAACACCCACAGAGAGAAAGAAAGAGAGAGAGAGAGAGAGAGAGAGAGAGAGAGAGAGAGAGAGAGAGAACTCAGAATGGTATGGGCTTCTGAAACCTCAAAATATACCTTACTTCCTTTAGAAAGGCTACACTCACCTGGCCGGTGATGGTGCATGCCTTTAATCCCAGCACTCAAGAGGCAGAGGTGGACAGATCTGTATGAGTTGGAGGCCAGTCTGGTCTACAACAGCTAGTTCCAGGACAGGCTCCAAAGCTACAGAGAAACCCTGTCTTGAAAAAGAAAGAAAAAAAAAGAAAGACTACACTGAGTGTGATGTTCTCCTGTATATGTGCTGCTTTTATTGGTTGATGAATAAAACTGTTCTGCCAATGTCTTAGTAGAGGAAATCCAGGTGGGAAATCCAAACAGACATATAAAGAGAGAGTAGTCAGAGTCAAACAATCATCAGCCAGACACCAAGGAATCAAGACATGTAGAAAATGAGGTAATGCCAAAGCCACATGTCAATTCATAGACTAATATATATATAGATTAATTTAACAAGTAAAAGCTAGCTAGAAATATGCCTGATTCATTGGTCAAACAGTGTTGTAATTAATATAGTTTCTGTCTATATTAAATATATTTGGGTCTGAGCAGCAAGGCCATGAAAGTACAGACTGTTTACAAATGGAGCATCTGTGTGATTATTTAGGACTGAATGATTTTGGGACCATGCAGGACAGAAACTTCTGTCTACACTATACCTTCTAATCATGACAAAAATTTTCTACCAAGTAGGTACCAAGAATTCAAAAAAAAAAGTATGGGGTCTATCCTCATTTTACCCATCAAAGTACCTTATTTTCAGAAAATTGCCCTTCAAAGATATCAGAATACTCAAAATTTTACTTAATAAAATCATGACTTTGCCTTATGATTATAACTTGTGTTGTATCTACCAAATGTTCTAATTTGTTATTACCATTCAATATTCTGAGATCACAATGTCCTATATTGCCACGAAGGTGCCTATTTCAACAATCACAGTGCCCTATTGTGACATAAATTTTATGTTATCAAAAATCCCTGGTGTGACAATAAAGGGATTAGTTATATCAGAACAGGGCTATATTCTGCCATAACTGCACCTGTATATCATCACAATGTCCTTAGTGAAGTCACAATGTGGTGTAGGAGTTCCTTCTGTTTGTGTGTTGCTTTCATTGGCTAATGAATAAAGAAACTGCCTTGGCCTAGTTGATAGGACAAACCTTAGGTAGGCAGAGTAGACAGAGCTGAATGCTAAGAAGAAAGGGAGACTGAGAGATGCCATGGATCTCCTTCATGAGACAGATGCTGGTTAGAATCTTGCCAGTAAGCCTCAGTCACATGGTGATACACAGGTTAACAGAAATGAGTTAAATTAACATGTAAAAATTAGCCAATAAAAAGTTAAAGCTAATGGGCCAGGCAGTGTTTAAATGAATACAGTTTCTGTGTGATTATTTCTGGTGTAACATAATCGGGAGGCCAGAATGACAAGCAGCCCACTCTTCTTGTTACAGAGTTGTGTCCACACAGTCAACTAAATCCACATAAAATTGGAAAGACCTTCAAAAACAATACAGAGTTTGACAGAGCTTCCTACTGCTTGCTGGTGGCTTGATGCAGCTGCTTTAAGAGAGATTTTCTTGATTCAGCAGTAGCATAAAAAAAGTGGTGCAGTTTTAAAATCCCAGATTTCTGGGCTATGCTGCAAGCCTTTTACCGGAGACAGAGCATTTGGATGGGTTTTGTGAGTAAAGTGCTATAGCTTGCTTGATGGAAATGTGGACTCCCTGTGTGCCTAAAAGAAAGATAATGTATGGAGCTCTGGAGCACAAGCACTTCACAGGCAGAAGCATCTAGCCATGCTGGACTTTGCAGAGCACTGGCAAGAACTACCAGATTTACCATAATAACAGCACATCTTAAGTTTTAGACTGGGCAGGCAAACAGG
>JAQHUG010000071.1:5077667-5121834 GCA_028555095.1 Dicrostonyx torquatus | reverse complement strand
TATATATATATATATGAATATATATTCATATATATATATATATGAATATACAGTTTGAGCAGTACCATTTATTGAAGATGGCATCTTTTTTTCCCACATATTTAGTTCTGGCTTCTTTGTCAAAAATTAGGTGTCCATAAGTGTTTGGATTTACATCTGGGACTTCAATCCAATTCCATTGATCAACATTTTTTTTAAAAAAATATGGAACAGAGATAATAAACAGAGAATTCTCAATGGAGGAAACTCAAGGGGCTGAGAAGCACTTAAAGGAAGCTTGACATCCTTAGCCATGAGGGAAATGCAAATCAAAACTACTTTAAGATTAACTCTTACACCTGTCAGAATGGCTAAGATCAATAACACAAGCAACAACTCATGCTGGGAAGGATGTAGAGAATGGTAATATTTCTCCATTTGTGACAGGAGTGCAAACTTCTACAGCCATGGTAGAAATCAATATAATATTTCCTCAGAAAGTTGGGAATTAATTTACCTCAAGAACCAGATGTACCACTATTAGGCATATACACAAAGGTTGCTTCACCCTACCATTAAAACACTTGCTCAACTTTGTCCATAGCTGCTTTATTCATAATAACTAGAAATCAGAAAATAAAACCCAGATGGCCTTCAACTTAAGGATGGATAAAGAAAATATTATACATTTACATAATGAAGTATTACTCAATTGTTCAAAAAGTAACACTGTGAAATTTGCAGGAAAATAAATGGAACAAGAAGAAAATCATCCTAAATGAAACAATACAGACACCAAAGTGTAAATATGGTATGTATTTGTTTATATGTGGGTATTAGCTATTATTTTAGTTCTTTGTTATTATTATTATTATTAAATAATAACAAAGCTGCAATCTGTAGATCCATAGAAGTTAGGATCTTCCTGATGCTGTGAATCTCCAATATACTTCCTCATGTTGTGGTGACTCTCAACCATAAAATTAATTTTGCTGCTACTTCATAATTGTAATTTTGTTACTGTTTTGAATTGCAATGTAAAATTTTTGGAGATATGGATTTGCCAAAGTGATAGCAAACCACAGGTTGAGAGTCACTGGTATAGAGGAAGAGACTAAGGGGGACACATCAATCTTCCTGCGTGGTGGAAATAGAATAGATTCTATGGGTAGACTTGGGGTGGGGAAAATGGAAATGTGAAAATCTGGTGGAGCGAGGGAAGGGAAATACTTTTGAGAAAGGGAATGTGTGGAGAAATAGCAAGAATTGAGGAGAAATTGAGGGTTGTTATAGAAACTTACTACAGTGGAAACTTTCTAAAATAAATAGAGATGATCCTAATGAAGTCTGCAAATAATGAAGAAGACGAAGTCTCAACTGGCCATCTCTTGTCATCAAATGAAACTTCCAATAACTACAGTGGATTAGATCTAATTGAGTTGTTGGCCAAAGATGTTCCATGAAAATAATCAAACAATCCAGGCTGTTGTCAAGACAATAGGTGGTGTATGAGGTCCTTCTGTATTTGTGTTGCTTTCATTGGTTGAATAAAGAAACTGTCTTGACCTTTTGATATGGCAGAACTTAGATAGGTGGAGTAGACCAAACTGGATGCTGTGGCAGATGCCATGAAGCTCTTGCCTGAGACTGACACTGGTTAAAATCTTTCCGAGTAAGCCATGACCTTGTGGTGTTACACAAATTGATAAAAATGGGTTAGAACAAGATGTGAGAGTTGGCCAAGAAGAGGCTAGATATAATGGGCCAGGCAGTAATTTAATTAATAAGATTTCTGTGTGATTATTTTGGGGGTTAAGCTAGCCAGGCAGCAGAACACATTCCACCCCTCCTACAAATAGATTATTCTCCACAAACTAACAAGAAGGCCCCGTTGTTGAAGAAAACATCCACACAACTTATTGAACATGGAGGGGCTATGCTGTTTCCTACATAGAACCTTCAATGCTATGTTGCAGTGTCTTTAATATGGGAAAGTACTCTGCAGTCTACCAAAAAAATACTGTAAATACCAACCAAGAGTCTTCATTTGTTCTGCCTAGAAAGGAGACTAGAACAATGGTGGGACAAAGATTGTGGGAGTAACCAAACAATGTCTGATTTTACTTAAGGCTCACTCCATGAGATGGATCCCATATTTAACACAACCAGACAGTGATAGCCTAGAGACCTAAGGTAAAATCAAATAGTTCTGGTCTAAAAAATGTATTAATAAAATGACTCGCAATGAAATTCTGCTATACCTATAGATAAGAGCCTTAATCAGTCATCAGAGAAGCTACCCCTTGCAGGAAATGGGATCAAATATAGACACAAGACATTAAACATCGATACTGTAAAACACACAGTTCTACATGGGATAGATTCAAAAATTCTGTCCCCTCAGAGTTCAGAGAACCCTGCAGAAAAGGAGGCAGAAAGAGTGTAAGAGCCAGTGAGAATGGAAGACACCAGAAGAACAAGGCTCTCTAAATCAATGGGCAAAGCTCATATGAACTCACAGAGACCAAAGCGGCAAGCACTCTGTCTACAAAGTTCTATAAAAATCCTCTGGATGCATATTATACTTTTCAATTCATTTTTATGGGATTCTTGATTGTGAATGATTGAGTCTCTGATTCTGTGGCTATTTGGTCTCTTTTCCTTCTCTTGGTTTGTCTTGTCCAACTTCAGTGTTATGGTTTTGTTTCACCTTATTGTATTTTATTTTGTTGTGTTTGGCTGTTATCTCTTAAAAGCCAGTTCTTTTCTATTAAAAGACAAAAATAGAGGGTCTGGATGGGACTGGAGGTGGGAAAGGAACTGGGAGGAGTAGAGAAAAGAAAAACTGTAAACTCATATATTTATGAGAAAAGTGAATCTATTTTTAATAAAAGAGGAAACTGTTCACTAAAAATTGTTAATCTGACATGCTTGCTGTGTCTTAATCTACTTCCATTTTAGCCAGCAATTGCAGTTACTGGTTTATTTCTCTGGCCACAGCCTGCACATTCAGACAAAATCCTGGAAGAAATTTTCTTTTCTCAGACAATGGCGCTGTCACTGCTACATAAGGTAGCTTTAACTAGAATCTATAATTTTATGTAAAAATAACTTCAAAGTCTCGTTGGAGACCTTCTAGCTCAGAGAGGTTGTATATCAAATAGCTACTCATGGAAACCTAGTGCTCTAACCTAATTCAGCAGCTTCTAGTTGTGTCATCTCAGAGTCTTATTCTGCCATGACAGAGCCATACTTCATCATCACAGTGCCCTACTGAGACATCATAGTGTTATATAACAGTGCATAACAGTGTCATATTGTGACAACACAATGTCATATTGTGACACACAATGCTCTGTTGTGTCAACACAGAGCCCCATTGTTTCATCACAGAACCCTATTCTAATGTGACATCACTAGGTGCTAGTGTGTAATAGTGGTACACTAGTTTGGCATCACAGTATTTTATTGTTTAATAAAATTCCCAACCTGTGTGCTCTATTGTGCCATCATAATGACCAATTATACAAACATATTGCTTTATTATAATATCACAATGACCAATTACATTTTCAGAATGCTTAATTTTGCCATGTCAGTGGCTGTCTTAATTACATTTCTATTGCTGCAAAGACAAAACAGACCAAGGTAAACTTATACAAGTGACCATTTAATTTGGTAGCTTCCTTATAGTTGCAGAGGGTGAGTACATAGTTATCATGGCAGGAGTATAACAATAGGAGGACAAAAATGGCACTGAATCACATGAGAGCTTGCTTCTTGAGACAGAAACCATGACAGAAATCGAGTTATATGAGAAGGACATCATCTTATGAAACCAAAAGCATACATCTAGTGACATAATTCCTCCAACAATGCCATACCTCCAAGTCTCTCCATCACACTTTCACAAACTTGACCAAGAATTTGAATAAAAGACTCTGGGGACCACTCTCAATCAAATCACCCACATTTTTTATTCTGGAAATGAATTACACTTTCATTTCAGAAAAGTTCCCAATTATGTCTTCATATGTATCATAAATGGTAATATAGCACCCAATCATGCTGTAATTGTGTCCTAATTATTCCAATACAAACTGCTGTTGTACCAATCAAACTTCTTAATTTATTATCACCGTTCCCTGTTGTGTCACACAGTGTCTTTTTTTTTTGACATGACAGTGTCTCAGTGAGCACTCAAAGTGTTATTGTGACACAAGTTAACTATTGTGATATCACATTGTCATATTGTGACATCAAAGTGCCCTGTTGTCAGGAGAGGAGAGGGTGCCTGAAGTAGCCTTGTCCCATAGTCACATTGATGAATATCTTGATCATCACCATAGAAATTTTGTCCAATGGGTGGAGATAGAGACAGAGACCCACATTTACATCAGAGCAATGGACTGAGCTCCCAAGGTCCAGTTGAAGAGCAGAAGGTGGGAGAAGATGAGCAAGGAAGTAAGGACCATGAGGGGCTGGTCCACCCACTGAAGCAGTGTGCCTGATCTAATGGGAGCTCACCAAATCCAGCTGAACCAGGACTAAATGAAGATATGATCAAACTGGACTCTGAAGTGGCTGCCAATGGAGGCAGACTGAGAAGCCATCAATAATGACACTGGGACCTATCTCTTCTGCATGTACTGGCTTTTTGGGAACCTAGTCTATTTGGATGCACACCTTCCTAGGCTAGGATGGAGGTGGGAGGGCCTTGGACTTCCCACAAGGCAGGGTACTCTGCCTTTTATTAAGGAAGCAGGGGGAGGGAGGAGGGGTAGTGGGAGAGTGAGAAGGGACTGGGAGAAAGGGAGGTAGGAGGGGTAGTGGGAGAGTGAGAAGGGACTGGGAGAAGGGGAGGGAGGAGGGATAGTGGGAGAGTAAGAGGGGACTGGGAGAAGGGGAGGAAGTATAAATTTTTGAATGAAAAAATAAAACATATGAAAAAATAAATAAAAAATTAAAAAGTGCCCTGTTGTGTCAATACAGTGCTCTACTGTGTCATCACAGTGACCCTTTACCATGGTCTATTTTAATAATTGCAATGTTCTATTTTAAAATGATAATGTATTTTATGCATTAACTGTGTCTTAATGTGTCATCACAGTGCTTTATTATGACTTCAGTATCTTAATATACCATAATACTTGCCCATTATAATATTACAATGCCCTATTGTGGCATCATAGTGGTTATGATATAGCAGTACCCTATGGTGTCATCAAAGTGCTCCATTGTTATCATAATAGTGCCTTATTTGCCACCATATTGTGGCATCCCTGTCTCCTGTTATGACCAGTGACCAGTCTCCTATAGTGACAACATAGTTTCTCTCCAATTGTAATATATCAGTGTCCTATTGAGTCAACAGAGTGCCCCATATTGCCATCATGATGTTATATTGTGTTAATAGTACCCAACTGCACCATCATAGTGCCATTTTGTGACACCACAGAGTCAAAGTATTTTAAAATTGCCTCATTTTAACCTCATAATGCTCTACTATGTGATTGTAACATTGTAGGATTGTACTGTCACATAACAAAGAACATATGTGTGAATACAGTGACTTATGGTATCATAACACAGCTTTATTGTGTCAGCACAGTGGCTTACAATCTCATAAGAATGCTTACAATCTCATAACAATTATGTCATCACAGTCTCCTCTTTTGACATTGCTGTATCTGAATGTGTCATTGCAGTGACCTATTGTTATATTACAGTTGTTTTGTGGCATATGAGTGCCCTATTGAGTCAACACACTGCCCTTTTTTGTCAAAACAATGATTTACTATGACATTTTAGTGTCCTGTTATGACATAACAGTGCTATAATATGTTATCTCAGTGCCCTATACTACCATTATAGTGACTTTTGATGTCCTTACAATGCTCTATTTGTTGACAGAAGTTTCTGTCCTGCCCAATCCTGCAGCTTTTCAGTTACAAAAAAACACACAGAGGTCTACATTAATTATAAATTGGTTGGCTTATTATCTCAACCTTGTTATAAACTCTTATAACTTACACTAACTCATAATTCTTGTCTTTGTTAGCCACATGGCTTGATGCCTTTTATCAGTGAGACATTCTCATCTTGCTTCCTCTGTGTCTAGGTGATAACTACAGACTGAGCCTTTCTTCTTCCCAGAATCCTCCTGTTCTGGTCACTCCATCTATACTTGTTGACTGGGTACTGGAAAGTCAGCATTTTATGAAACCAGTACAAATGACAAATCTTTACAAAGTACAAGACCATTATTGCACAGCACCTATTGTGTTATCATAGAGTCCTATTGTGATCTAAGTGGCCCATTATGACATCACAGTTTCCTACTCTGTTGTAAGTGATATCATAGTGTTATACTGTGATAAACAGTGTCCTATTGTGTCATCAGGGCACACTGTGATCTCATCATAGCACAGTGACACTATGACACTGTGATCTCATCAGTAACCTAGTGTGACATTAAAGTCTTGGGCGGGGGCAGGGTTTCTTTATGTATCAGCCCTAGCTGTCCTGGAACTAGCTATATAGACCAACTTAACCTTGAATTTATGGAGTCTCTAGCATAATTAATAAAAATGCAGAGACATATATGGGTTCAACCTGAAGACCAGAAATGCAAAGCAGCCATTCACTGGCTCTTACCTCGACCTCAGTCCAAAAATGGCAATCCTGCCTCCAGGAATGTCTCCTCCCATCTACCACTACTGTTTGGTTTCTATGGCAAACTAGTTTGGCTACTGGGATTAAAGGTGTGTGCCACTACTTCATGGTCTGTATGGCTGAGCAGTGTGGCTGTTTTACTCTGATTTTCAGACAAGCTTTACTTAACAAAATATAAATGAAATATTACTGCAGAGATCCCCCTGCATCTGTCTCCAAAGTGATGGTAGTAAAGGCATGTGTCAACACTGCTTGACATCAGCATCTTCTACTGTGGCATAACAATATGCTATTGTGTCATCATAGTTCCTTTATGTTATCACAGTGCCTTATGTTACCATTACTATATCCTACTCTGCCATCACAGGATCATTCTGTGACACCACACTGTCCTAGTATATTAAAGCAGTGTCCTATTTTATCAAAGCATTGCTTTACTGTGATATCACTGTGTCCTTCTATAATATCACTGTGTCATATTGTCACAGAATAGAGCTGTATTGAGTTAATGATGCCCCTTTGTATCATTACATCATTCTGTTGTTATCACAATGCCCTACTATGACATTACATTCTCTGGTTTGGACAAAGCAGTGGCTTATGTCATCATAAGGCCCTGATTGTATCATCACAGTGTTCTATTAATACATTACTCTGCTTAATTAAATTTGCCTATTGTGTTATCAAGCTATTCTTTTGTGACCTAAGGGAGCCCTATTCTGTCATAACAGTGCCCTCTTGTGCCATCACAGTGTCTTAGTGTCATATTGTCATGTAATATTGCTGAACTATGTGAACACAGTGGCATATAATGTTACAATACTGACATCAAGATGTCCTGCTTTATCAACTCAGTTCCCTATTGGCCTTCGCAGCTTCCTCCTGTGTCCCACTATATTAAAAATGTACTATGCAATTCCTACTATAATCCAATAAAGCCCTATTTGTGATATCAAAATGCCATAGTCTGACATCAGAGTGTCCTATTGTGATTTTATGCATTTTATGACATCACAGTGTCATATTATCACAGCCTCTATTATTATTATAACAGTACGATGCTCTATTATATCATCACAGTGTCATTTTGTGATATATGAGTTGCATTTAAGGACCAAAAACATCCTACTATGCCACTAGTGTTCAGTTGTGACCTAACAGTGCTTTACTTTATAATAGCAGTGTCTATTATGTCAACACTATATTCTACTGTATTATACCTCTGAATTATTGTAATATTTCAGTGTACTATTGTTAAGTAACATGTCACTAGGCCTATTCTTTTATCACACAAAGTCCTGTTGTGAGATTAGTGTCATTTTGTGATATCAGTGCCTTATTGTGTCAGTACATTGCCTATCATGCTTACTATTTTGATATAACAGTGCTCTCTTTTATCAACACTGTGTCCTATTCTATTATAACATTTATTCTGGTATTTCAGTATCCTGTTGTGTGTAACAATGCTATACCATGTGAACACAGTGGCCTATAATATCATAACATTGCCTGTGGTAATTTGAATGTAATTGGCCGTAGAAGCTCATAAGGAGTGGCATTATTAGGAGGTGTGGCTTGGTTGGAATAGGGTTGTCTTTCTGGAGAAAGTGTATCATGGTTAAGGTGGGCTTTGAGGTCTTCTTTTTGTATGCTTTGCTCAGTGTGACATTCAGACCCCTTCCTGTTGTCTGTAGGTCAAACAGTAGCCATCTCAGTTCCTTCTCCAGCATCATATCATCCTGACTAAACAGAAAAAAATGTAAGCTACACCAATTAAATATTTCTTCCATAAGAGTTGCTGTGGTTGTGATGTCTCTTCATAGCAATAGAAGCCCTACCTAAAATATTGCCCTATTATTGTATTATCACAGTGTCCTATTTTATCATCAAAGTGTCCTACTCTATCATTACTGTCCTATTATGTCATAACAGAATGCTATTGTGACACTGTGTCTGAATGGAATGTGTTATTAAAGTGCATTTGTGATATCATAGAGTTGTGTGTGTGTGAGAGGGGGAAAGGGAGTTGGATCAACACAGTTTCTTGCTACAATGGCTAAAAAAACTCCATCTTAAATCTGAGGCCAATTCCATGAACAGGTAGTGGTCATTAAGACAATACCAGAAATTCCAGGAATATAAATGCCCCATCTCCAGTTTCTTTCATACCTGCTGAAGTGCATGTCCACCACAGAAAAAGAATTATGGATTGTGCCTTTACATAAACCTCCCTGGCTCCAGTTAGGGTTACAATCCCAAATCTACATGGACACTGTGATCAGCTGTAGCTTAAATTAAAATTGGGCTAATTATACTTTGAATTGGCTTGGAATAGATGCCCCTATGATTTATTCTGATATTTCAGTGCCCTATTGTGACATAACAGTGCTCCATTTTGTCATATTGCCCTATGGTTTCATCACAGTATCCTATTATGTTATCAATATGTTACATTTTATTATCACAGTGCCCTATTGTGCCATCCCAGAGGCTTATTGTGATATAGATTTCCCATATTATTTCATCATAGTTACCTACAACACTATAACAGTGCCCTACTGTGACATCACATTGTCCTCTTTTGACATAATAGTGCTATACTAATTCACCATAGAGTTTACTGTATCTTTAATGCACTTTAATGTGACATCCCAATTTTGTACTGTCACATAGCAGTGGCTTATTATTTTAACACAATACACTATTGTGGAAACACAGTATCCTTTTGTGTCCACAATGTCCTACTATGTCTTCACATTGTCATTCTCTGACATCACTATGTCCTAGTTTATTGACATCACAATGCTGCTCTACCTTGGAATCACTGTGCTTTATTGTAACAATACTGTATTGTATCATGCCATGTAACAGTGATCTATTGCGTGATCACAGAGTCCTATAGAATTATATTACAATGACTTGTGGTATCATTGTAGTATCTGATTATATAATTATAGCTTCCTATTGTGATATTACAAGTCCAATCATGACTCAATGTTGTTCTATGTTCACATCACAGTGTCCTATTGTTAAGTATCGTGTCCTGATATATCATCACTGGGCCTACTCTTTCATCAAAAAGCCCTGTTGCAATACCCTATTGGAACAGCATGGTGTTCTACTTTCAATAACAGTGTTACATTATGATATTTCTATTACTGAATGTGTCATTACCATGTCTTTTTGTAACATCACAGTATTGTTATGGCATCAGTGCCACTTTAGGTCAACATTGTTCTCTATTGTGATTTCATTATGTCCTATTTTGTCATCAGAGTGACTTTTGATGCCATTCCATTACTTTATTCTTTAGTGTGCCCAACTGTAGCATTACAGTGCCTTTCTGTTCCAACAGTAAGTCCTATTGTGATCTAAAAGTGCCCTTTTGTATCATTAGTTTTCTCTTATAGCAGTGCCCTATAATAACATCACAGTATCCTATTATGACATAATTGTGTCCTATCATATTGTTGTCATCATGGTACCTTATTATTACATCTCATATAGTGATATAATTGTGCTCTTTTGTGGCACCAATGTGTCCTACTGTATCAACACAATGCTGTATTGTGCCACTCAAGAGTCCTAAAGTGATCTTAAGGTGCCCTATTTATCATTGTAGTTTCCAAATATGAGTGCCTTATTGTGACAGCACACCCTGCTACTGTGACAAAACAATACCTCTCGTGTCATCACACTGTCCAATGCTGACCTCAAAGTGCTCTGTTATGATGTGACCATCTATTATGGTATAATGGTTTTCTATTATGTTGTCACAAAACCAAGTCATATTGTCATATAACAGTGCCCTATTGTTTCAATACAATGTCCTACTATGTCATCACAGTTTCATTTTGTAATATCACAGTGTCCTACTGCATTATAACAGTAACTTTTTGTGACATGACATTTCTGTGCTGTGGCATCATAGTGTCCTTTTATGACATCACAATATTGTATTGTCACATAATTGTTCTTTGATGAACACAGTGTCTTATACTGTCATTATGTTGTTTTACTGTATCATCCCAGTGCACTACACTACCATGACAATGCCCTAATACTTGATCTCAGTATTCTACTGTATCATTAAAGTGACCTTTTGTGACATCTCATCACCTTACTGTGACATCACAGTGCTCTATTTTATAATTACAATGCCCTTTTGCCATATCTCAGGGACATATTGTGACCTAACTGAGCCCTATTATGTCATGACAGTACCCTATTATGACATAGTCATGCCTTATCATGTCAATATGTCAACTCTATGCCCTATTTTTTCATTAACATGCCCTATTATAAGATCATGTATTAAGTCATCAAATTTCCTACTGTGACATTACTATACAATTATTTTGATGTAAAAATGCTCTGGTGTGGCATCTAAGTTGGTATCATCCTAATAGTATATCAGTGTGTACTTTTGTGTCATCAGTGTCCTATATGAAATCACTGTGTAGTAACATGACATCAGACTGTCCTCTTGTGAATTAACAGTGTCTTATTATGATATCATTGTGACCTACTGTGGCACAACAGTATTTGATTATGTCATCATAGTATCCTATTGTGACTTCATAGTGTCATATTATGACATAAAAGTGCACAAATAATTTCTGTACACAAATGTGTCATCATTCTGCCTTACTGTCATATCAGTGTCATTACATGACATTTTAGTGCCTTACTGGGTCAACACAGCTCTCTATTATACTTCCAGTGCACTGTTTTTTCATCATTATGCTGTATGATATTATCAAAATATCATATTGTTTCATCATTATATCCTACTGCACCATTACTGTTGTGCCATTATGCAATAATAGTGTAATCTAAAAGTCATTATAGCTTTCTTCTATCTTATAAAGTTGCCCTATAGTGACATCACACTCTCCTAATGTAGCAAAACAGTGACTTATTTTTATTACACTGCCCTAGTGTCATGTTATAATAATAACAGTGCCATATTGTTTCAACACAGTGCTCTGTTGTTATTCCAGTGCCCTGTTGTGTCATTACTGTACCCTATTTTAACATCACAGCATCATATTGTGACCTGACAGTGCCCTATTATTTCATCATGGTACTTTTATTTTGATATCAAAATGCTCTGATGTGACACCTCAGTGACTTGTGTTGTCATACTAGAATTGTATTTATGGCAGTACACAATTGTATCATCACAATGCCCTATTGTGACATTACTGTGCGGTAACACATCATATGTCCTATTATGAGGTAATAATGCCTACAGTATTTAGGCACTATTATATATACATATATATGTATACATACATATATATATATATATATATACACACACACACACACATATAATTACATCATTACAATGATAGTGTGACTAAACAGTTCTACAAAGTGCCAAACGAAGGGCCACAGTATTGTAACATCAGTTTCATACTGTGACATAGTTGTGCCCTGATGAATCAAGACATTGACCTGTTTTGTCATTATAGAGTCCTATTGTGACCTAACAGTGGCCTATTGTCTCATCACAGTGTTATATAGCTATTGTTATATCACTGTACCATATCATGTCATCATAGTTCCATATTTTGACATTGATTTCCTACTGTACCATAATTTATGTGAGCAAAGCATTATCTTGTAATTTAAAAGTACCCTATCATGTCATCAAAGTGTAGTTTTGTGATATCTCAGTGACCATTTTGTAATCACAGTTTCCTATTGTGTCATGACTGTACTCAATTATGTCACAGTGTCTTTTTCCTGCCATAAGAGTTCCTTAATATGTCATAAGTGTTGAATGATGTCATCATATAGTTGTGATATGCTATACCATATCACTGTCATATTTTACCATCACAATGCACTTTTATGACATCATCTTCTTCCTTGACAACGTAGTGCTGTATTGCTGCATCATATATCATGCAACAAACTGCCTTATTGTGAAATCATAATGCTTAATAGTGCCATCGTTATGTCATGTTGTTCCAAAATAATGTCACATTGTACCACAAAAGGTTCAATTTTACCATCAAATTGACTGAATTTTACATCCCAGTGCTTTAAATTACCAACTCAGTATTCTATTGTACCATCACATCAGTTAACTATTCCATCACAGTATCCTATGGTACAAACACATTGAGTTATTATTTCATTACAATGACCAATTACACTTTCACAGTGCTGTATTGTGCTGTAACAATGACTATCTTAATTACTTTTCTTTTGCAGTGAAGAAGGAACATAACCAAATAAATTTAGAAAAATGGCATTTAAATGGGCAGCTTGCTTAGAGTTTGAGAGGATGATTCCATGATCTTTAGCCAGGCAGGCAAAAGAGTACTAGATCATTGTCTGAGAGATTACTTGCTAAAACAACCAGGACACAGAAGGAGATTGAGAGAGCTACCTGGAAATGGCATGACCTTTGAAATCCTAAAGCAAACCCTCAATGGCACACTACCTTCAACAAGGCTACAGCTTCTAATTCTGCCAAAATATTTCCACCAATTAGTGATCTAGAATTTGAATAAAAGAAGTAATAGTGGACATTCTCATTCAAATCTCCAAAGTGCCTTATGGTGTAAACGCACTGTATTACCATTTCAAGAAAATTCCCAACTATACCTTCACAGAGGTCATAAATGTCAAAATAGTACTCTATAATGCCATGAATGTGCCCTATCATTTAAGTAGAGATTTCTATTGGTATAATCAAATGTCCTAAATTGTTATCATTATCCCACACAGTGCCAACATAATGCCCTATTCTGCCCTGAGAGTAACCATAAAAATCTGTCACACATAATTTTGACATCACCGTCCTTTTGTGACATCAGAATAACCTATACGTAATCACAATGCAGTGTCATCACTGTGTTCTACTATATTTATAGTGCCTGTTGTGCCATTATAATGTATTACTGTGATCTAAATTTGGCCTATTGAATCATCACAGCTTCCTACTTTATTATAACAGGACTTTATTATGACATCATTCTGCCCTAATCTGTGTCAACTCCATGTTGGAATGTATCCTCACAATATCATTTTGTGACCTAAATTGTCCTACTGTATCATCACAGTAACCAAATATGTCTTCACAACACCCTATTTGGACAAAAGAATGTTCAAGAGTGACATCACAGTGCTCTACTGTGCCACCAGAATGCCCTTGTTTGACATCACCAGTGACCTGTTGTATCTTTACTGTGACTTGTGCTATTCACCTTGCCATGTTATTATATCACATGGCACTATTTTGCCATCAGACTGTACAGTGTAGTCATCAAAGTGTTCTATTGTGTCACTTCAGTGCCCTACTGAGTCATCACAGTACCATTCTGCCATCAAAGGACTTGGCTGTTTTATCACAGTTTCAAAATATGCCATAAAAGTGCTCAATAATGCCATCATAGAATCATTATGTCACATACCAGTGTCTTATTGTGCCACTACAATGCACTTTTGTGTCATCACCTGCTTCTACCTTGTCATCAAAATGTTGAATTGTTACAACCAAATAGTGCATTGTGCCAAAATTGCTCTATTATGAAATCATAGTGCTAACCAGTACCATTATTATTCCATGTATGCCAAATGCCAAAAATTACTCTTTTATACTATCAACATGTCCAATTTTTGCAACATAATGACTTATTACCAAGTCAGAAGCCCATTGTTCTGTCACATCACTGCACCCTATTGTGTCATCACTGTGATTCACTGTGTCATCACTGTGTCCTTCTGTATCATCATAGTGCCCTATCATTAAATCTTAGTGTGCTATTGTAACATAACAGTGTCCTATTTTAAATGCACAAGGCCCAGAGCTCCTATTATAATAGTTCCTTGTTGTGCCATCACAGTGTCCTATTATGAAATAAGTGTAACCTTGTAACATCAAAAGAATGCTATATTTTTGACATCACAGTGTTCTATCATAACATCACTATGTTGTATTACAACATAACTGTGTGCTTTTCTTTAAACACTGTGCCTTCTTGTGTCATGAATGACTTCTTGTATAATAACTATTGGGATATTATAGTGTCCTATAGTGACATAACTATGACCTATGGTCTTCATAAAGAAGGTCTTCATATGAAGACCTAGGGTTTTCATAATGCCCCTACTTTGTCAGTCCGTATTTACATATTTACAACAGTTCAACAGTCTCCTATTTTCCATCACAATGATCAATTATGCAATCATAATATCCTATCATGAAATAAAACTGATTACATTGCATCATTGTATCATCAGAGTGCCCTTTTGTAGTTTGCCTCTGCCCTGTTATATCACAGTGCCTAATTTTGCCCTCTTCATACTTCCCTGATGTGACATCACAATGACCTCTTTGGTTATCACATTGACCTATTGTCACATCACATTGCCCTAGTGTGACATCACAGAAATCTGTTGTGTTATCACAGTACCTGCTGTGACCTCAACGGACTCTGCCATGTAACAACAGTGCCTTGTTGAATCATCATGTAAAACACTATAATGGTATTTAATAATGCTATGACATAGTCATGATATGTCATACATATATGTCCTATTGTGCTGTCACAGTGCACTTTTGTGTCACTATCATCTAACTTATAATCAGAGTTGTATTGTTACATCTCTATGGTCAAATCACTGTGCTTGATATGGATGTCACTGCTCCATATGTGCCAAAATAATGTCACATTGAGCCACAAATTGCTCTATTGTTCAATCACTACACCCAATTTGTACATTTCAATGTCTTATATTACCAACTATGTAAGCTTTTGTGCTGTTTACACTAGTCACCTGTGCCATCACCGCTAGTAACCTGTGTAATCACCATGTCTTATTGTATAAATACATTCACCTACTTTGTCATCAGAATGATGTGGAATTTCTCTCTGTATCCTGTAATTATCACTAATGAATAAAGAACTGGTTTGAGCCTATAGCAGAGCAGGTAAGTGTGGAGCAGGGCTAGGCCAGGAGGACTGAACTGAATTCGGGGAAAAAGAAGGGCAGAGTCAGATGGAAGCCATGCATCCTCTGCCTGAGACAGATGCAGGTTAGAATTGTCCCAGCAATCCATAGCCATGTGGCAATACACAAATTAAGGGAGATGGGTTAAACTAAGATGTGTTAGCCAATAAGAAGCTAGAGCTAATGGGCCAAGGAGTGATTTAATGAATACAATTTCTGTGTGATTATTTTGGTTCTGGGCAGCTGGGACAAACAAGCAGCTCCCTTCAACAATTGGCATCCACATGACCAAATATTCCCAAATATTGCCTATAAATGTTTGTTTACATTTAAAGGGGATATGATACAGACATTAATCATTTGCATTTGTATGGATCTTGGTTTATTGATATAAGTTTTAGGTCAGTTTTGTTATATGTATATTTCTGCTCTTGAGTAAGGTATTGAGTTTGTGCAGCTCATTTAAAAACATAGTGTATAATTAAAAAATATAGGTTAATAGACAGTTATCAATAATAGTCAAGATTGTAATCATGTTAGATTTTTCAGATGTATAAGAAATATATTTCAGTTAGATAGGTATTCTTCAAATATTTCAGATACCTTCAGAATATGGCATTAAAAATGTTTATTACCTTAAGACTTTTCATGACAATGAGACACATCTGCTCCACTAAGCATACCACCAATTTGACATTTTCTCCAACAAGGCCATGCCTTCTAATCTAATTCTTTCCAAATATTTTCACCAATGAGTAGCAAGAATTAAATTAAAATATCTTATCTTGGCCACCCTCATTCAAACCAAGGGAACTCCTTATTGTGCAAACATATTACAATATCATTTCAAGAAATGGTAAATTATGCCTTCACAGAAAACACAAATGTTAAAATAGTACCTTGTAATGTTGTGACTGTGTCCTATTATTCCAGTACAAATTTTTGTTTTACCAAATGTCCTTGTTTTTCTGATCCCATATTGTATAATTATAATGTTAAATTTTCCTATGAAAGTTCTCTAAAGAACAATAAGAGTGACCTATTTTGACACACCAGTGCCCTATTATGGAGTTCTATTGTGTCATCACATTGCCCAATTGTGACATCAAAATGCCCTCACAGTTTTCTATCATAACTTGACAGTGCCTTATTGTGTCATCACAGCTGCCTATTTTAACACCAAAGTGCCCTATTATAATATCATAATGTAATATTTTGACATCATAGTTTTTGTGATATAATAGCTCAGAGTGCCTTATTTTGCCTTTATAATTTTCTATTGTGTCAGCACAGTGTTGTATCATAACATAACATTTCCCAGTTGTGATATCACAATGTCATATGGTGATATCACAGTGTTATATTAGGACATCAGAGTGTGAAGCATCACAAGACAGCATTTTACTATCACAGTGCCCTTTGTGACATCATAATACCTTATTGTGATATCACCATACCATATTGTGACATCACACCATAGCATTGTGCTGTGGAAGTTGCCTATTGTATCACCATGGTATCCATTTGTGGCATCATAGCATGACATTGTGCCTTCACATTGGCCTATTGTGACATCACAGTACAGCACTGGGTTATCAGAGTACCCTATTGTATCATCACAGCATCCTTTGTTGAATTCAGAATGTCCCATTGTGGCATCACAGTACCCTATTGTATGAGCACACTGCCACTTGTGATACTGTAGTACTGCATGTGTCATCACAGTGTTGCATTGTGATATTACAGTTCCATATTTCGACATCATATTTCTGTATTGTGACATCACACTATAGTACTGTGACATTACAGTGCCTATTGTGATATCACATTATAGCATTGTGACATCAGAGTTCCCTTCTGACCAGGACATGTGTTACACTGGGTAAGGGATTTTGCTTTGAGATGGATTAGATTTGAAAAAGAGATATCACTTGATTAGAAGAGGCAGTATTTAATCAAACAGCATGGCCATCCAAACTAAACTACCCAATAAAAATAATAAATACTTTTAATTTGATCATATGTAACTTTCCATAAGGTTTTGTTTTTGTTTTTTCAAAAAAAAAAAACACACACATAAAAAAAATCAAAACAACACTAGAAAAATTACACATAAAAAAAAAATACACAACATCTCCAAAAATATATATCTTAAGAGAAAGAGTGAATTGCCCTGTGTGGCTCTCTCCTTCTCTAAACCCAAATATGTTTGTTAAAGTGAAGTCCAAAATCTCTATCTCATATCAGAAGAGCCATTTGAAATGGAACAGAAGAAAAGCAAAATTAAAGGACTATTTTATTGCTACTAATCTCATTATCCTTTGGTTTAATTTTGAGTGTTTGAGGCTTTCCTTTAACCTCTTTGAGATCTGTTGCTCATGACATTTAAAATGTTTAAGCTTTCTGCAGTGAACCAAGACCATGCTTAACAGTGATACTGAAGACTCCAAAGGGAGAATAAGGCCCCAAAATGATGATTCCACCAGGTCTATGATAACACCACTAAACTGAAAAATACCATCTAAAGATCAAATTTTTGACTATAAAACTGCTCAAAATAATTTCAAGGTAGCTAGCAGAGATGACCCTGCCTTATAGACTACACTAGCCAGGACAGAAGAAAAGTCCTGCACTTTCCCATTATGCAAAATGATAGAGTTATTTCTTTTAGGACTTGACAATTAACTCATTTTTTTCAGATCTCCTAAAGATGCTGTCATCCCCAGATAGCATGAGTAGTTTAAGAATATGACAGCCACATTCCCAAGAGGTAGGGTGGGTGGTTTGGGTTATTCAATGAGTTAGAAATATTTGTAATTTTTTAGGGGAGTAAGCTATAGTCATGAAGAAAGTTGAACCAAGGAGATTAGATTGAGAGATCTTGTTTAGAAAAAAAGGAGGGGGAGGTATACTGATATGATAGGATATACAGATAGATTATTGAACCTACTCTGAAAATGAATATGAGGGAATATAGAAATATTATTAAAAGGTAGATTATTGAATCTACGTTTGAACCAAAAAAAGCAACTACTAGTTTTAAATATTTAATATTGGTTTGCATTTTTTGCATCTTGGTACAATATTATTATTAGGTTAAAATATATTATGCATTCATTTCTAATCTTGTTCAAAATATGGTACCTATGCAAGTCATTTAACAATGTAATTCAAATTTCTATATCTTGAAAATTATTATTACCAACTACTTAAGATGATAAGGAAATGTATGTTGGTAATTAGTCACCTAGTACAATTAAACTTGTAGTTATATTAGATAGGCTTTCAAGGTCAAACAGATATGCTTTACATAGACAGGCATCTTCAAACACTTCAGAGAGCTATAGAATATGGTATTTAAGATATCTTAATAACATTGGTTCTTTTCTTTTCTTATGACCATGAGGCATGTCTACACCCAGCAACACCAATCTACTTCAAAGAAGATGGGCATTGAAAAAACTCCACATGGAGTTTACTCTCTTTATGGCAAAGATTAGCCACTTGGTAAGACAGTGCTCTTGCCTTGACTGTTGACAGTGTGCTGTACAAATTGTACAAGCAGGACACAAAAGGAAGAACTGCTGAACGTTGCCAAGACAGGGTAGATTAGCCTTTCAGAATTTTCTGCTTCATGGATATGTCTGTCAGATATGCTAAGCCTATAGGCCAAAGATGGATGTCTTACTATTACAGAGGAGACTTGATTTACTGTCCAGGCAGCCAGCTGTTTCTGTCATTTCTCACATTTTTGGAAGTCGTTTGCTTGCACTTCCTATTTACTCAGTTAATATTATTTCCCTTTTGGGTCTCTGATGTATTTGAAGACTTTATAGTTATAGTGATAGTTTTCTTTTTTTTCCATATTTAGAAAAGAAATGTATGAAAGAGATGTAAAGTATATAAGCTTGAGAGACATAGAAAGACAGTTTTGTAATGCAAGTTAGAATAAAAAGTACAATTTTGACTCACAAAGATATGATAGAAATGGAGCATTTTCTCTGAATTTGTCAATTGTTAAAGCACTAGACATTTTTAACATGTTTATTGCCTGTATGTTTTGTATATCATTATTGTACTTATTGTATATATATTTTTTCTTCTATTAGTTATAATCTTCCTTTTTTAAATATTTAGACATAAAAGTGGAAATGTGGTAAAGTCTTCTTTGTACAAATAAAGCTTGCCTGAAGATCAGTGGATGGAGCTAGCCACTAGCTAACTATAAATGGTGTAGGAGGGTCCTTCTTTATTTCTGTTGCTTTCATTGGTTGAATAAAGAAACTGCCTTGGCCTTTTGATAGGGCAACCCTTAGGTGGGCGGAGTAGATAGAACAGAAGGCTGAGAGAGAGAAAGCACTGGGGCAGATGCCATGTTTTTCCAGCCCAAGTTGGACTTTGGTTAGAATCTTCTACATAAGCCACCACCACATGGTGATACACAGATTAGTAGTATAGGTTACACTAATATGTATAAGAGGTTAAAACTAGTGGGCCAGGCAGTAATTTAATTAATACAATTTCCATGGGGTTATTTAAAATGTAAGCTAGCCCAGCAGCTGGGATCCAGGTGGGTCCGTGCTCCTCTCAGGTGTTGGTAACACAACCCACACCTCATTGCTACACATAGACATCTGGAGGTGTGTACAGACAGACAGGAAGTGATATGGCTGGGCAGAGAGAGAAAGTGATATATCAGGAAGAAACAGGAACTCAGGTGTCTTTTTAGCTGAGAAACTGAGAGGTAAGGTTGCTGTGGATTTGCTCCTCCACATTCTGATCCTCAGAAAACCTGTATTTGTACAAACAGGATATCACATAGGCCTTCATAGAAATTGCAAATGATAGTATAGTCACCTAAAGTGCCATAACTATGCCTTATTATTCCATCATAGACTTTTTGCACAAAAATACACTATTTTGTTATCATCAGCCATGATGTGTCATCATAATGCCCCAATTTTATGACAGTGCTCTGCTGTGATATCACAGTGCCCTAGTATAAGGGAACCATGAACAAAGTATCACAGTGTAATGCTGTATAATTACTGTGACATTTTTGTCATCACAGTGTCATATTGTAAAATCAAAGTGCCCTATTGTGATATCATACTACCATGACATCACAGTAACCTATTATTCTGTAGCTGTGCCTTTATGTGATGTCACAGTGACTTCTTATGTCATCACAATATTATATTCTGCCATAATAATGCATATATGTCATCACATATCCCTCTTTGATATCACAGTGCACTATTATGTGATCTAAATGATACATTGCACTATTGTTTAATAATAGTATCCTGTTCTAATACCACAAAAGGCATCACTATGTCCTTTTGTTATAATCAATTCCTTATTATAATACAATATTATATTTGACATTACCAGTTTTCCATTTAGTCTTCACAACTCCCAATTGCAGCAGCTTATTGCAGTTTTCTTTTGTTTCATCACAGTGCTCAACTGTAATATCATAGTGCCATGTTGTACCTTATTGTGACATCATAATTCTCTATTCTACCAACAAAACTCCCAATTGTGCATTCTTCTTGTTTTGTCATTTGGCCCTATTGTGATTAGAATGTTTTATTGTGCCAAAACTCCTCCTGTTTTGCTATAGCCATGCTCTATTTAATATATCACAGTGTCATTTTTGTGAGACATCACCTTGCTCTGGCATCAAAATATGGTTGTACTATCCCAATACTCTATTTTGTTACAAATGTGCCCAACTGTGTTATCATACTGCCCCAATCTACCATCAATTTGTCAAGGTATGCAATCAGAAGGACATGTATTGTCATAGTGTCCAATGTGTTTCAGTGTTCTATTTTATTATAACAGTACACTTATCCTCATAAGAATTGGTTGTTTCATCTCAATTCTCTGTCACCAGACTGACACATATGCTACTTTCCCCAAAAAATTTCCATTTGTACAATCACACTCTATTTTAGTGTTACCACAGTGCCAAATACTGATAACATGGTGTTGTAATCTGCTAAAGAGTGTCTGTTGTGCTATGTCTGTGCCCTGTAGTTCTATCACAGTACCTTATTTTGGTATCACAGTTCTTTATTTTGCCAGTAAATGCTTTATCACATCATCACAGTGCCCTATTATATCATTCTTTTATAAAATGCTATTACAGGGCCTATATAATATCATATAAATGTGTGATCAGTGTTCTACAGTGTAATTACAGTGAAATAGTGTAATACAATAGTGTAATATAATAGTCCCCATTGTGTTATCACCTGGTCCTGAGTAATGTACAGGGACATATTATGTCATCACAGTGTCCTGTTATGTGGTAGACACCTATGTTAGCAAAATGCCCTATTGTGACATAATGCTGTCACATTGTGACAGCACAGTTTTTACTATGTTACCACAGTGCTCTCTTGTGATATTACAGTGACCTTGTAACAAATACGACATCAGAGTTCCCTACTGTGTCATCAGAGTGCCCAACTGTAAGACCACATTGACCTGGTATGGCATGACAAGGACATGAATCTTCAGTGTGAAGAGAGGTATTAGGTCATTCTATTGTGATATCATTGTATTGTCCTACTGTGCAATCACATAGCTATTGTTTCTTCACAAAATGCTATGGTGATGTTTCCAAGTCCACAACTGTAATATCTCAGTACAGCCTGTTGTATCAACAGCATCTCATTGACACATCACAGTATTAATCAATATTGTGACATTGCAGTGCCAAATTGTGATATAATGTGACAATAGTGCACTATTGGGACATCACATTATTATTTTTATCATACTGCTGTTATTTCATCTTAGAAATGCCCTATTTTGAGGTATAGTATTCTATTACAGTCTGTATTGTATCCTCAGTATCCTATTGTGCGATTAGTGCTCTATTGTGTCATCAGAGTACCCTATTGTGATTGAAGAGTGCCATATTGAGACATAAATATGCCCTATGATTCCTATTGTGACATCAAATGCTCAATTGTGCCAAAGAGTATCATGCTTTACCACCTAATGCATTGTTGTGATATCCCATTTTCCTAGTGTATCATCATCATCATGCCCTGCTGTAACATAAAGTTCACCTTTTGGTCACAACTGCAGAGTCATGATTTCAAATGTTCTGCCATTTAAATACAGTTTGTTGTGTCATGATTCTGCTTACTTTGTTGTTAAAGCATTTTACTGTACCACTACAATGTCATATTCTGTCATCAACATTCAATGTGGGGTCATCATAATATCTTACCATGTCTTTAATGTTTCATAGTATTCTATCAGAGCATCTTACCGTTATTACCATCAAGTTCTCTATTGTGTCAACAAAGTTCCCTAATTATCATATCTGAGCCTTATTGTACTCTGCTATACCACTACAATGCCCTATTTTTAACACCATGTAATGTTTTGTTATTGCAATTTTTTGCTATAATTGTGTCCTTTTGTACAGTTGCTGCATCCTACTGTTCACTGCATGTCCTTGGGTCATCATTGCACCTAATTATTATACTATATTTCACAATTGTGTTGTTCCATGACAATTAATTCTTAAAATCTCATATTTCCATGTTGTGCCAACAACGTGCCTCATGGTATTATCAGTGCTACATTGTGCCATCACAATTCCCTATTGTGTTATCACTGTGCCCTCTTTTGTATAATGTTTAATATTGCTTTCATATAGCTAAGTTGTGCTTTAACAATGTCCTATTGTACTATCGCAGTGCCCTCTCTCCCCATCATGTGAAGTTGACCATCACAAATTTCTGTTGTGTCCACAGTGCCATATTAATTACACAGAACTGTATTCATCACTAAAATGCCATATTATGACCTAACGATGACTTAGTGTTCCACCATTGTATTCTCTTATGCCAACATAAAGTACTCTTTTCATAAGAATACACTATTATGCCATAACAATACCATGTTGTAAAAAATATAATAGCCTACAGTGCAACAAAATCATATATTCTTCCAACATAATTGTCTGTTGGGTTACCACAATGCAATGTTGTGCCATTACAGTGTCCTGTTGTCTATAATAGTGTTTGATAATGCCAGCCCTGAGAAGCTTTTTACTTTTTACATTAATGATGTCCTATCATAGTATCACAATTCCATGGTATGCCATCCCTACATCCTATTTTACTGTTGCAGTGACACATTATTGCCTGATAATACCAAATTGTGCCAACACCTTTGTCTATGATGCTATGACAATGATCAAGAGTGCATCACAACACAGTGTTGTGCCATCCAAGTGCCTAAGTTCTTAATACAAGGCCCCAAATGTGCCCTGACAATTCTTTATTCTACCTTCATATTGCAATTGTTTGTATAATAGCACCAGTTTGTGCCATCATTGTGCCTTATAGTTTCATAATGATCCTATATAGTACACTCACAATGCCATGTCTTCCTATAGCAGTGTCTTATTGTGTCCTCACTCTATTGTGCTCACACAAAGCTCTATTGTCTACCACAATGGCCTCTTGTGCTACTACAGTGTTCTATTATGCCCACACAATGTTATGTTACAGGATCAGAGTGCCTGATTAGGCCATCACAGCACCCTATTTTGCCACCACATTTAGTTTTTGGCATTAACTATTTTAATGCAATGTCACATTGTGACATGTTTATGCCCTGTTGTATCAATGCAGTGCCATATTGTGTCATGTGTTCACCCTACTATTCCATTATGGTACTCTATTGTACCACTAAAATGTCCTATTTGCCAGGACTATATCATGTTGTGTCATTACCATGTCTTGTTATACAAACAAAATGCCCTATTGTGCCTTCATAGTGGCCAATTGTGCCATCACAATTTTCTGCCATGTGATTTTTGTGCCATAGCAAGGCCCAACAATATTCTCTTGAGTGATCGCTATACAGTGTTGTGCCATAATTGTGTCTTGTGGCATCATCAGTGGCTTATTATGCAATCACCAAGCTCTGTTCTATTAGCACAATGCCCCATTGTGTCATCAATATGTTTTATTGTGTCATGACAATGGCATGTCTTGGCACCACTATGCTCTATTACACTATCACAATTTCTTACTTGCCCTAGAGTATCCAACTGTGTTATGATGGTGCTTTATTGTACCATCACAATGGTTTCTTGTGCAGCAACAATTATGTGTCTAGTATTGTCTTGTGCAATAGCAATTTCCCATTGTGCCATCAAAAGGCCCCTCTTGCCATCACAATGCTTTACTGTGCCAACAGTACTTTTCAGAGCCTCATTTTGTCTTGACAGTGTCCTAATAATGTATGCAGTTTCTGTACTGTAATGGTTGTCATATTCCCCTCACACAGTCTCCTAATGAACTGTGGCTTCCATCCCAGGGCTCTACTGTATTGCTCAAATGTCCTGTTTTGCTATCATCCTGCCATATTGTGCTTCCTTATCATCTCCATTTTCTCTATTACAAGGCACTCTTGTGATTTTAGAGTGTCCTAATGTGTCAACACAAAGCCCTGTTTGTCATTGGATACAAGATTGTGATTCACAGTGCCTATTTTACCATCAAGTGCCTTGTTTTGCCTTCACAGTGACCTAATATGACAACACAGTACTATAATGATGTACTGTTGTACGATTACAGTGTCTACTAGTTTTCACAGTGCCCTATTGTTCCATCAAAATGCATCATTTGCCTATCATAATGCTGTGCTGTACACTTACAAGGTTGTGTTCAACATTATTTTGTGCCAGTATAGTGCCCTATTGTGTCATTGCAGTGTGCTGTTATGCTGTAACAGTCCCCAGTTGTGCATTACAATGATCTAGAATGCCATGAGCATTATGTCTATGAACATGCCATGACCATTGTGTCTGTGTTTCTTTTTTCTTTGTTTGTTTTTCAAGACAGAGTTTCTCTGTACAAATGGAAAACTCACCCTGGGACTTGCTTTGTAAAACAAACAGACAGACTGACCTTGAACAAAAAGATTCATCTGCCTCTGTGTTCTGAGGGCTGGTATTAAGGGCATGTGTCAGCACTGCCCAGCCTAGTCTATGGTCCTTTTATGGAGCTCTGTTGTATCATCACAATACCACACTAAGCCTTACAACGATCTATTCTGCCATCATTATTCTTTACTTTGCTAACACAATGCTGTTTTGTCATAAAAATGTCTCGTTTTTGTTATCACAGTATCCTTTTGGCCATCATCATGTCCTATTGTAACATCAGAATGACTATTGTTGCAACACAGAGCCCTATTGTAGCATCATCCTACCCTGTGGAGGCATTACTGTGGTATATTGTGACAACATTGTGCTTTGTTGTGACATCATGATGCTTGATTATGCCATCACAATGTTATGTTGTGATGTCACACTGCCTTATTGTGCCCTCATTTCACCCTATTGTAATTTCATAGTGATTTGTTGTGCCATTACGTTACCCTAATGTGCCCTCCTAGCACTCTATTTTCTACCACCATTCCCTACAGCTCCATCACAGTGTTTTTTTTGCCCCATCACAGTTCTCTGTTGTGCTATCACCATGCCCTACTGTGCCATCACAGTACTCTGTTATGCCATCCCAAAACTCCATTTTGAAATTACAGTGTATTATTGGGCCATTTCAGTGATAATGAGTTTGATCATGGAGTTCTACTTAGCCATTTCAGTGTTCTACTTTCAATCATAGTACTCCATTGTGGGATCAGAGTGCCATAAAGTGTCATTAAAGCTTCCTGTTTTGTCATTACTGTGCCCCATCAATGCGATCATAATGCATTTGTTCTGATATCCCAATATCCTCTTTTACCACCATCATAGATTTCTTCTGTGCCATTACAGCACCATATTGTGTCACCACCATCATCTCTTTCTAATCACAGTGCCCTATTGTGTCATCACACTAAACTGCTGGACCATGAATTTGTCATATTGCACCATAACATCCTATTATGCCATCACAGTGCCCTATTGCTTCAAAGCAATCAAAGATTGTGTATCACATTGTCATGTTTTGCTATGGCAGTGCCCTTGGTACCATCACAATGCTGTGTTATTCCATCACAGTGTTCTACTATGTCATCACGGTGCTCTGCTCGGGGTGCTGTCATAATGGTGTATGTGTCCCATCTCAATGCTATGCTTTTTAGCTACAGAAAATTGTGTCCTTTCTTATTCATAACTTAGAATTCTATTAATACCATAAGAATATTGATAAAATGTTTACAACAATGTTGAACTATAAAAGGTGACCTCCTACTGTGACTTTTTTAATAATTATGTTTCATGTACCAGGTTTCTTTTAATGAAAATGATGGACCAATGATTCAAATATAGAGACCCCAAAATCTTAGGAGCAATTTCAAATACAGGATATTTACTGTAATAAACACTTTCATTTCAAAGATTTCTACCGACTAGTTTTTCTAATATTAATTTTTAAACATCTGTCTCGTGCAGTCTGATTTTGTCCAAAATTCATTATGTAGCCAAGGATTACCTTGAACTTCATGGCTGCTACCTCCTAGTTGGTGGGGTTACATGTATGTGTCCCTTTCAGGTTTCTGTTGTGCTTGTTAGGAATTTACCCCAGGACTTTGTGAATACTAGGCAAGTATTTCTACATCCACAGTGCTAATAATTCTCATTTAACATGTAACTTTCACCAGGATGTATTGCTAACTCAAAGCACAGCCTCATTTAAAATGTCCCCCTTTGTAATAAAATATTTTCACGTGCTAGACCTTTCTTCTCTAATTAATGCAAATGAGCAACTTCCACATCAATTGACATTAAACTATTTCACACTTACCATCATTTGAAAATATGTGGTTGGATAACCTGAACAGCTCTTAAAGGTCAATTACTGGCAGCATAAATATGCTTTCAATTTACTTGGAAATAAATTTTAACATTGTCTCACTTCCTATAAATTAGTTTTCTTTCTAGCATATTGATGTAGAAAGAAATTTAGGGCAGAATGAAAGACAAATGCCCAACCATAATTCTACTTAGCATGGGAACTAGAGTGGAGAGGATGAAAATTAAAAGTGCAGAAAGAATGTAAGAGTCAGAAGACAAAGAGAGAGGCTGTGAAGGATTATGTTCTGGCCATAACACAGCCATTGCATTTATGACTTCAGAGCAGTTAGCATTGCATGCTCTGAACCTGCTCAAACTTAGGTCTGTAATTGATCAGTCATGGATTAAGAAGGGGCTCATGGGACCAGATCAAACCCAGATGGAATATTGACTACTTGGCAATTCTGGAAGACAATCATTGTCTTTGTATTCTCCAAGAAGCCCACTGAGACCTTATTATATACTTAGAAATTTCTGGTCATACAGATGTCTCTGATGACACTCTGGGTCACAATACAAAACACAAGGACAAGAAAATGAGAAAGGGATTTTTTAGGGTTAGGGTTTAGGGTTAGGGTTAGGGTTAGACAAGGGAGGCAGGTTGTAAGCAGTGTAAGAAAGCTAGATAAGGATAGGGCTAAGAGTAAAAAGAATGTCTTGTGTATGTATTTAAATTGTCAAAGAAAAAATTAATAAAAGTTATATATAATTTAAAAATTATAATTTCAATACAGAAATATTATAGTTCTACATTAATGAGCAGACAGTATTACCATAGCCAAACATTATGTCCAGTGGTATCTGTTGTCATTGTCAGGCTCTAGTGTCCAGGAGCAATAGTTGAACAAAGACATGTGGATAGTTGTGGAAACATGGATAGTTTCAAGAAAAGGAGTATTTTCAAGGTAGGAGGTGTGGCAGTTTTGGAAAACATTAAGAAGACAAGGATGGTGACCAGAGGATGAAGACCTTCTGTAAGTCATTTGCATACCATCAGTGTTTTCTGCACCTGTTCTATCCTGCTATAGATAGCCCTCTCTGTAGGTTCTAGTTTCTCTGATATTGACTTATTTTAATATGCTAATCTCAGTGTATTTAGAACCTCACTTTTCTTCCAACCCTGCTGTCCCAGTGTGGATAAGGAAAAGCAGGCCCTTCTCCCCAGCAGATGTGGTGAGATGGTAGACTCCTCATTTCTTTAGGATATGTAGGGTTACTTATGATCAAGTTGCAGGTCTTCTTTCTCCCATAAAACCAAGCCACATCCCTATAGCTTTCTAGACAGAATCCTGATCAAAGCCTTCTGTGGACTTTCAGACCCTCCTTCATATAGCTAATTACAAGACAACTTATGATCTTGCATAATGCTTGCTTCTGAGCCTTGTGACGAATGTGTGGTTTGAGGTACATGGTATGGAATCCTCCCCTAATACACACTAGAAAATTATAAAGGTAATAATTCCACTGCTTCTCGTGACTCAGGGCACATTCCCTTTATGACCTCACTGATCTATCCACAGTGCAATAAGCCCTCCTCAAGGGGAACTTTCTTCAGTAACTTTCTATGAAACCATCACAATATCTTCAACATCTTACATATAATGTCTAACATCATATATAATAACTAGGATGATTAAGTCTCAGCTTGTGTTTTTTTCTTTTTATTGTTAAAAGAGAAATTTACATTTACTCCCCTTGTCCCAGGCCCTCCCACTCCCCCAGTATCCCTCCTCCCTCCCCCTGCTTTCTTAAGAGGGGGCAGGATACCCTGCCCTGTGGGAAGCCCAAGGAGTCACATTGATGAATATCTTGATCATCACCATAGAAATTTCACCTGATGGATGGAGATAGAGTCAGAGACCCACATCCACATCAGAATAAAGGACTGAGCTCCCAAGGTGCAGTTGAAGAGCAGAAGGCAGGAGAAGATGAGCAAGGAGGTCAGGACTGCAAGGGACTGGCCCATCAACTGAGACAGTGTACATGATCTATTGAGAGCTTAGCTTGTGTTTTTTAAAGCAATATATCTATCATGGGAATCTTGGGAATGAAAGGTTTATATGACACATATATAAAATTTAGTAGCACAGCCAATGGAGTTCAACCAGGAAAAAAGTACAAAGCTATTTGAAATTAATTGATTAGTTTCTTCAAAAAATCTTAGTAGTGAGCAGGAAAAACAAATATTTAAACAGGCTGTGCAGATTTTGTGTTGGAAAAACTCCACATTCTATCCCAACAGATAATTAATAGTCATTTCAGATGAGGTAACCTTAAGACATTAAAACAATTATAGTAAATATGATTTTAATAACATTATGCTCATTCAGGTATTTTCCTATGAATATATTGTTATTACTCCAGTTTGTCCCAAAAAGTAGAGAACTCTGAGATTTTTAAAAATATATATTTTATGAAACCTTAGGAAATAACCTTAAAATTCACAATATACTTACATGCTTATAATTGCATATCTTGTTTCATTTTATTGAGTAATTTCTCAAAAGGGTGAAGAAAAATGTATATTCCTGTGCTGTATGAGCTCTGCCTCCCCTATACTACAATAAAATTCACACTACCATAAAACAATATCTGTAAGTCTAATATTTAGAAATGTTGGAAAATAAAGAGACTTTATTTGGCCTACTACCTGTTTATTCTTTAGAATTTTTTTAATGAAATTGAAATGTTCTTTTCATATTGTAGATTATTAGTGTAGGAGGTTCTACTATTTTTATGTTGTTTTAATTGGTGAATAAAGAAAACTGCCTTGGCCTTTTGATATGCAGGGAGGACAGAACAGAATTCTGGGAGAGAGAAGGCAGTCAGGGAGAGCTGCCATGGAGATAAGAGAGTCAGACATGCTGAATCTTTCCTGGTAAGACCACTACCTTGTGGTGACTTACAGATTATTAGAAATGGGCTGAATCAATATGTGAGTTAGCCAATAAGAGGCTAGAGCTAATGGGCCAGGCAGTATTTCAATGAATACAGTTTCTGTGTAATTATTTTGAGGGTTAAGCTAGATAGGAACTGGGAGCCGGGTGGCAGGATGCAGCCACCCAATACAATTTATTTCATAAGATTTTGTTATTTTACTGTTTATTTTAGAATATCATATATAACTTCAGTCCTTTGTTGGAGATTGTCATTCTCATTTACTCATCTCACTCTCTCCAGCTAGAGTTGTGAGCATTTTTAAAGCTTATTTTAATTCAATTATTTAATCAATTAATTAATTTTGAGATAGTTTTTTTTTTATATTTCATGCTGGACTCAAATTCTCTTGTATAATTGAAGATGACTTTGAATGACCTTGAACATTTCTGCCTTCTTCTACCCCCTGTCTTAGTCAGGGTTCCTATTGCTGTGAAGAGATATCATGACTAAAACAACTATTATAATGGAAAATATTTAATTGGTTCTGGCTTACAGTTTCAGAAGTTTAGTCCATTATCATCATGGTGAGAAGCATGACAACATGCAGGCAGACTTGCTGCTGGGTAAGGAACTGACAGTTTTACATATTGATCGGCAGGTAACTGGAAGTAAACTGTCACACCGATGTACATGGAGCATATATGAGACCTCAAAGGTCCCCTCCACAGTGACACACTTCCTCCTACAAGCCACACCTACTCCAACAAGGTCACTACCCCAATAGCGCCACTCTTCATGAGCCAAGACTTCAAACCCAGGAATTTAGGAGTGCCATCAAACCACCAAACCTCTTAAGTGCCAATATTACAGTCTTACATGACCATTCCTATTTTATTCAGTGCTGAGAGTTGAACCAAAGGCCTCCTGCATGATAATCAGATCCCTACCAACTCAGCTATATCTCTGGTACTAAAAACACAATATCTGATAAAAATTAGTACATTTTTTCATCTTTCTGCAGCAGACAGACTCTACATCTTACGAATTTAAATGCATATGCTTATCTTCTTGCATTTCAAATATCATAGAAAAAAATTATTTACTTTAAAAAAATTAAAAAACACAAGTATTTTCCCCAAAATAAGTACCCACTTTTACTGATCATGAACCATCATGAGATGTTTTACAATTTTAATTAACTTGTTTCAACAGCATGAAAATCAAGGCTGCAGTGTGAAACAATAGCCAGGATGTGGGTAATTGGGTGTCCCTAGAGTCAGCATTGAATACATAGGGAAATGTGTGCCTTCACTTCATTTGCCTCAGTTTCCTGATGATAGTACTGTTTTCAAATAAAACAAATAGTTTTTTTTAAAGGCCAGGAAGTTACTGAGGAAGTCAATAAAGAAGAACTCTCGGCAGGGAGAATTGCTATGGGTTGAAAAGATGTGACAATAACTAACCTTGGGATAAAAATATAGTCAGACATCTATAAAGATGAATGCATATTTTATATGCTGCTTATGAAAAATGAGCTGAATACTAAGGTGACGTGAAAGGTTTGTTGTTCAACAGGAAATGAAACTCTGGGGACAGATGTTTACAAAGCAATTGCTTTAATGGTGATATTAATATCTGGAGAATGTTGTTTTCCCCTTTAGTGAAGGTAACATTCAACTGATTTTCAACATACAGGTTCATCTCACCTCTTCTGTAAGGTCTCTGATGGTAGGAAACTCAAATAGAGGAGGAATGGACTCCCCCACTTCATGCATATTTATCTAGGCTGGAACATGGCCCACACTAACTCTCTTAATATTAAAAGCACAACGTTCTTGAAGCAGCCAAATACTCTGCTCAAAGCTCAACCAAACCAAAGAAGTGTGGAAAATGCAGACCACATCATTCCCTAAACCACTGATTGAGCAGAAAAGGAGACAGAGGTCCAGGGACTGATCCTTTTCCCTCTGTGACTAGTGGTAAGTCACAAGCATGCGGTTACTAACTGCTTAGGCTCATATTGCCAACTTGGGAGCATCTATAATTACACAGGAGACAGAACACTGGGTGTGTCTATGATAAACTTTATAGTTTAAGATAGGATAATGAATATAATTCATGTGGACAGATATACCTTAATTGTGGGTAGCACCACTTTGTGGACTTGGGTTTCAGAATACATAAAAAAAGGAAGCTCAACACTAGTACTCAGTTCTCTGCTTCCTGTCTGTGGATGCTATATGATCAGTTATCTCATACACTTGTTGCCATGGGTTTTCTACTATTGTAGATTGTACCCTGAAACTGTGAGCCAAAATAAACTCTTTCTCTCTTAAATTGCTCTTTTCAGATGTGTATCATGGCAATGAAAAAGTAAATAATATGGTTGGGTGTAAGGTTTATAGTGAAGATAAGATCAAGAAAAACAAGATTGTGGTAAATGGGATAGAAAACTGTAAGAACTAGAGGCAATGGATGACAACAAAGGAATGGTGTTTATGGACATAGAGGAGAAGTTGTACCTATGAACTCAGTGTTGTGACAGTATTCACAAAACCCACACAATTTCAAGCCAAACAATATTCCAGCAAGGAGAGGGGCATGTGCACTACAGCATCCTACTCCCACCTAAGAAGCTGGTTATTGGCAATTGATAGATGCTGAGAGAGGGAGAATCATATTTCTTTAAGGATATAGTCATTTTTGGGATGAAAGCACACTGGAAGCCACACACCTAAAAATATATGAGGAGTGTAAATTTTAAAGGATTCAATGTTGTACAGGTACACAAGCAGTGGAAGAACCCAGGAAGGAGAGAATGTAATCAGAATTCATTGCATAAAATTGTTCAATAATTAATAAAAATGAGAAAAAAGTAAGAATTATGGACAACTGCAGCATATATATTATATTCTTTCCTTTTCTGTGTCAGTTGCTGATTAATGATTTCCACTATGAAACGTTGACTAGTTTGTCTCTTATGACCCCACATTTGCTTTCTCTGCTCCTTGGAAAGCCTACTCTGTGTTATGCAAATTTCATCTTGGAAATCATTAGAAATATTTTATAGATTGTGAGTCCCTGAATTTATCTTCAGTTAGATATAGAAATGTACACGACCCTAAGGTCTGAGGTCAAAGTTATTGTCAGCTGTATTTGGAAAGTGTTTCACTGCTCTAGTAAATTCTCCATTGTTTACACAAGAAGTAAGTTAATAGAAAATTTGGGGGCTGAAGAAGTTTGATGATAGTAGATAAGAAAAGGTTTCAGGGCTGAAGATAAGGCACAGTAGTACTTGCTTCACTTACAGAAAGCTCTTGTTTCCATTTCCATCATCTCATGAAAGATGTAGTGATGCATGCCTATATTTTCTGCACTTGGAAGGTAGAGTGGGAGGATCAGAAGTCAAGGCCATCCTGAGCCACATAAAGAGTTCAAAGACAACCTGGACCATATAAGTTCTTGTATCAAGGAAGGGAGGATAGGAAAAGAAGAGAGAGAAAATGAGAAGTGCTAGGGTTTACAGGGAGGGAAGAAGAAGTGATATAAATAGAGTGCTCATGTATGAACTTCTCAAAAACAATATTTAAAATAAAAGGAAGAAACGGAAAGCAAAGGGAGGTGAGTGAGGGAAGGTTATTTAAGTTAGTGTCATTCTATAATGTGAAGTAATAGTTACTTTGGTGTTCAATGAGGCTAACTATAAACAGAGTGGATTACAAAATCATATTGTTTAAATCATTAAAAGATGGTTTGGGAAGAGTTTTAGTTCTCTCTTTCTACCTCTCTCTCTTTCCCTCCCTTCTTCCCTTCTTTCATCTGGCTGGCTTTCTTTGTGATACCTCAATTGTGAACTTTTCAAGTGTTAATTTTGGAGATAATAGTTAAAGTGTCAAAATAGCCAGCTTAGATAATAGTAAATAAGGTCATATGGACAAATATATAAGGCTTTATCATATTCTAATTATGTATCATGGAAATATTTAGAAACATGAGGGAATACCCAGATATTAACTGTCTTTCTTGACTTATACAAAGACAGAAAAATCAAGGCTCAGTGTAGGGAGAACTTGGAAACCTGAATAAATAACTGAAGAGAGTTAAGAAAGAAAATGGGAAATTCAATTTTGGATTGAAAGTCCCCCCAGATATGGAACAAGGATATAATATAAGATTTCTCAGGAGCAATTCAATTTTCTCAATGACTTGGTTAAGGCACTGTTTGATACGATCTTGGATCTTCCTGTCAGCAGCACACTGCATTTAAATTCAAATGAATATATTGCAGATATTGGAAACACTGTGTTTCATAATCAAAAAAACTGAGAATGATTAAGGGACCTACCTCTAAGAATAAGACCCAATTAAGCCATTCAGTGGATTTAAGCAAGCATAACTTAAGAAGTCTTCATAGATCACAAATGTCTCATCAATATTTGATACTATTATCATTTTATTAGGAAAATCATGTTTTAAATAATTCTGAGATTACTTAGAATCTTAATTGCACAGTACCAATTAATTTAGCTATTTGAAACTATACTGTATTTTAATTATAAAATTCTGATTAGATTATTATCTGGGAATTCTTAGACAAATCCTTACTCTCTACGTTCCTGATTAACCACAACATCCAAAATTATGGTCATTGAAGCAGAACAAGCATGGTGAAATGCTTATGGGCTAGAGAGGTGGCTCAACAGGGAAATGTCCTTGTGACCAAGTCTGTCATGGGAGTATGACTCAAGGAGACCTCATGAAAGAAGGGAATTATTGACTCTTACAAATCAATACTGAGGTCCATATGTGTGTTTTGTTATACAACACACACTAAATAAATAAATGTAATAAAATTTTATTATTGATTTTATTGAGCTATACATTTTCTCGCCTCCCCTCCTTGCCTCTCCTCTCCATCTTTCATGGTCCCCATGCTCCCAATTTACTCAGGAGATGTTGTTTTTACTACTTCCCATGTAGATTAGATCCATGTGTGTTTCTCTTAGGGTCCTCATTGTCTAGGTTCTCTACATTGTGATACGTAGGCTGTTGCTGGTTTATTTTTTTTTTTTGCTTTTTGTTTAAAAACCACTTATGAGTGAGTACATATGATAACTGTATGACTGTATGATAACTGTCTTTCTGGGTCTGGGTTACCTCACATAATATGATGTTTTCTAGTTCAATTTTGGCCTGCAAAATTGAAGAGATCATTATTTTTCTCTGTGGTGTAAACCCATGTAAATGTATCACATTTTCTTTATCCATTCTTTGTTAGAGGGGCATTTAGGTTGTTTCCAGGTTCTGGCTATGACAAACAATGCCAGAACGTGGAAAGTAATAAAATTTAAACTTTAAATTTTTACATTTCAGCCAGTCCTACTTATGTCAGGACATACTCTTTATGACGGCAAATCAACAATATGTAGCAACATCTGATAAACAAACTACCCCACTCTCATGTTGACTAAAGGATTGCCATGTGGATAATAAAATCACATTTGGCTGTATTGGCAATGTCAAACATGTTTTATTTATTCCACGACTTTGACCATAAATGAGTATGTCCAGAGGTGTGATTGGGGAAAATGAACTTCCCAGATACTTTGTCAAAAGCAACACAGGCAAATCTTAGTTCAACCATTACATGGAAGTGGAATGAGAAATGTTGTCCAAACTCTGCTATGTGTAACTGAACCATGTCTTCTTTGAATATAGGTCACTGGAATAACCAGAAGAATAGGAAATTAAGCAATGTACAGAAAGACAAAATGAGATGGTCTGGTCCTAAAATCTTCTATCACACATCATTGTGCTGAGGACTATTCATAAGAAAATGTCTCTCTCAATCCCTAAGCTGCTTATTCTCCCCTGCTCTTTTTTTATCCATTATTCATGTTAATTATTCATATAGTAAGGACTATGACACACAGTAAGAACCAACTAAAATATATAAAGTTAGAGCAGTTCTTTATACAATCAATACATAGATGGTAAAACATAACACCAAAGTATCACTTCTATCAAACATTGCTATTTTTTTAAAACAACCAAACAGACTTAACAAATCAAATATCTTCCTAAAACCAAGTGGTAGCTTCATCACCACCTTAATGGTATATTCAAGACCATGAAAGAATAAGTCAATATCATCAGAAATAGTACATTTTTCCTTGGCAGGCATTGCTTCCTTTTTATTCTAATTTTTATTGTCTAAATTAACTTGCAAATTAGTAGGTTTCCATATGGGGTTTTCATAATATGTCACGTATTTTCCGACCACAATTTAATCAATTCTCCTAGTTCCCACCAATTTCCTTGAAACTCCTTTCCCTGTTGACCCACACCATAGTATTCCCTTTTCCACATCTCTCTACTCTCCAAACTCTCTTCCACACAGCTTCTTATTTCCAGTCTTATGGGCCTCTTTCTAGTTTCCTGATGTTTACAGAGTTAGAGGTTAGGACCCTCTAATGAGGAAGGCAGTTGGTATTTGTCTTAAAGAGTTTAGATAAACCTCAATTAATATAATGTTTTCTAGTGTACTTCATTTCCCTGAAAAGTTTATAATTTCATTTTCCTTTATAATGAAAAAAATTCTATACACACACACACATATATCTATACCATATTTTCTCTCTTCACTCATTTATCGATGAACATTTAGGGTGCTTCCATTTCCTTGAGTGAATAGAGCAGGAATGGACATGATGTGCGGGTTACCTGTGTGGTAGGACACAGGAGGTGTATCGTTGGTTCTCTACTCATCACATAGAGCAAACATACTAGTAGCACTGAACATTATGTGCTCTGAATATTGAGTAGACTCAGGCGGACAATCTCAGCTATCATTTCATTTTGCTCAGAACATGGTTTTAAGATTATAAAGACTATGAACAAAATGAAATACTTTGTTTCATAAAATACCAGAAGTCACAAGTGATAGAATTCAATAGCTTCAATGTTCTTTACAAATGCAAAGAAAACATCATCTAGGGATTGTGGTTAACTAAGAGAAAGAAGATGATTTTTAAATAAATGGTTTTAAATATTGGTAGATATAAGTACAGAAGATATAGAATCCTATTGAATTTCTTAATTCTTAGATATGGGGATTGGCTAGACCAGTATAGTCTAAAATGAGCAGAATATTATCAAAGCACGAAATAGATAGTGTTTCTGGTAGCAACAAGAGAAACTAAATAGTTTTGGTTTTTAATATTTATTATTTTATTCTCTATGTGTGTGCATGTGCATGTGTGTGTACCTGCATATGTGCGCAGGTACCCACAGAAGTCAGAAGTAGTGAGAACTCCTTGGAGCTTGAATTACAGGCAAGTGTTAATTGCTGATGTGGGTTTTGAAAATCACACTATATTTCTCTGCAAGAGCAGTAAGTGCTCTTAACTGCTGTGACATCTTTCCTGTCCATGTTTAATATATTTTAAGGACAGTTTTAATTTAATTGAATATATTCAAACTCTAATCGTTCTGTCCCACCAACCATATTACAAGCACTCACTAACTGCCCAAGTAACCAATTACAACTTGAGGAATGCAAATAAATTTCATTTCGAAGTAAATCGCAACTCCAACTGTAAAATTTTGACTTAGAGATACAGTTTGAAAGGGAGTGGTTTTTGGCATGCTTGAAGCTGCAGGATGGATTGCCAGGTAGGGTACCGAATGTCAGTAACACGTGCATATACATGCATAACAAATACATTTCCAAAAAATATAAAAAAAACCTTAAAAGCTATTTGTTTAAGTTTCTAATGTCACATACAAGACATTTGCCTTTTTAGCCAGAATTATAGGCTGTACAAAGAAACAAGAGGAATAATGTGTTTTCATGAGATGGTCAACTAATATTTCCATCAGAGATCTCGTGTTTCCTCAGAAATAGTCTATGGTTACAGACCTGAATATCTGCATGGCCAACTTGTATCATAGTGTTTTTGTTGTCTATGAAAAACAGGTACCTGAAAACAAATGCATTTTATTCTTCTTGGCAATGTTCTCCCAGAGGAAGACCCTTTGCCAAGCAGTGTGCCTGGGTACACAAGTGCCAAGAGGAAAGTTTTCCATGTTGGTTTATCTGAAGAGAGGATATTTTCTAAGAAATCATGCCCTAAGGTAGATCTAACTACCTATATACAAGTTAATATAATATATTATAGTTATAATATATATTCTCTCACACACATATGCACACACATACATACACACTCACCCCAAGTCCAGGGAGGCACAAGGAAAATGAGACAAATGTTACTGAAGTGCCCTTTGAACCAGTCAAATTATTCCTATCAACTGATCTTACCTTAAAGGGACAATTGTGTGTGTGTGTGTGTGTGTGTGTGTGTGTGTGTGTTTCAGCTCATCAGTCTTTTGTTTTAACATATTTTTTAATTGATCCTTTGGGAATTTCACACATACACCAATCTCACTATTTCTCTATGCCTCCATATCCTCCCTTCACCTTTGCAGTGTCCCCCCAACAAAGAAAATAAAACATTAATAATATTAAGAAACAACAATCACGCTTTGCTCCTCCATTTTTCCCACCTCTCCATCACCTCTTCATCTCTCTTAGTGGCACTGGGGGCTGTGGCGTGTTTACTGTATATCCTTCGTTTAAACAACTTTGCTTGCATTTGTCCTTGTAATGACTCCTTGGTATGGTTCAAGGCCCCTGACTTTCAGTACAGCATCAATACTGGACCCTCACTGAAACTCCTCTTGGGTATTCAGCTGTTGCTGAGAGTCATGAATATTCTGAAGCTCTGGTTCCACAGGAGCAGTAAATCTACACATTCCAGCATTTCATAGATGGGGTAGATATCTGGGTGGACCAACTTAAAGCACTGGATGTGGACCTGGGTGGTAGCTGAGCTGGTCAGTCTGGGCCTCCTCTGGGACTACCTACCTCAGGAGAGGGAAAAGCAAATTTTCCTGTGTCAACATCATTGGGGTCAGCTCTCCCACAACCATGGTAAGGGCTGGGACCAGCTCTCCTAAGGCCATAGTTAGGGTTATTGGGGCCAGCTCTCCCATGTGGGACAGGGCCAGTTCTCCCAATGAGGATTAGGACCAGTTCTCTCACTACAGCAGCAATCAAGGGACAAAGTCAGATCTCCAGGGTCAATGAAGGCCAGTGATGGTTCAACGCTGATCTTGGATTTCAACAGGCATGGGTCACATGGCCCCCAGTGTTAACACATCCCACTGCCATCAACATGAACCCCAGGTATAGAAGGATCATGCACTCAAACATGGCCCTCTGAAGAAGCTTTAGTCCAGATGTCAGGTCATGGTCTTGGGTGACACTGTAAGCCACTCAGATCAGTATAGCCTTGGTGGCAGCAAGACTCTTAGATAACAATATAACCTCAGGTGTTGGCCAATTCATTGGGTATCTGCAAGGCCTTTGGTGGTAATAGGAGCCTTGGACATCAACAAAGAGCCTTGGTGCATGACCCTGACATGGTCCTTGGCAGTAGCCCTTGAAGGGGCCATTTACCACAACTTATATTCTCTGTACTACTGTGAATCAGACTGTGAAAAAGTAAAAACTCAATATTTGGAATCTAGAGACAAATGTTGCTGAGTTGATTCACTAGTATTTAGTATTTTTAACTTGAACAATATATTTACTCTGTGTGTGTGTGTGTATACACATGTGTTTAGATGTGCAAGAGGATGAATCTGGAGGCTAGAAGTCAACATCAGACATGAGATGTGTTCTTTAGTTTTTCTCTACCTCGCTTGTTTGAAAGTTCTCTCACTAAATCTGGGGTTCACCACTTTGTATCCTTCTCAATCACTAAAACACAGTAGGCTTTCCGTAGATTAAGTTATTATAAACAAAGTAAGAAATATGTTTAATATTATCCATATGTGATTAGTGTATATCCTTAGATAACATTAATTTGTGGTTTGTTGAGTACAAAATTATCAAACTAGTAATGATGTCATATAAAAATATATGTATTTTATGAATGACTAATTTCTTTTAGCACTCAGAATATTGTTAATTGATAAAAAAGTAAAACAAGATATTTTTTCTGGAGATGGCTGAATTGATAAATGAAAACTAATGTTTTTTTTTTCTCCTTGCTACAGTTTCTGACTGAATTCCTTTATATTGCAGTCAATGTTTTTAAACATTTTTCAGAATATTAGATATATTAAAAGTCATTATCAATGTCTAGAAATATTCACAAAGGCTCAGTAATCAAAGTACAAGCCTGAGGACTGGAGTTCAGATCCTCAGAAATCATATAAATGCTAAGTGTGCATGGTAGGCTTCCTGTAATTCAATCCTAGGAGAACCCAGACAAGGGATCCTTAGAGCAAGCAAGACTCAGCTATTCGTCAGGCTCTGGTTTTATTCAGAGACCATGCTTTATTGAATAAATTGGAAGAAGAAGAATAAGGAATGACTTCCATATGCAGGCACATCCTCCCCTCATACATCTAAATATGCCCACACATTTATACTACACATTTATGGGGGATGGGAGTCCCAGCATTTAGGAAGGCCACACTGTATTTTCTGTTTGCATCCTAGGCAAGCAATGACCTCAAGAAAAAATACACTCCACAATAGGGGAGAAATATGTTTCAACCAAACCTCTTTTTCCAGGTCAATCAGCACAATTGATAAAAGTCTCACTTTTCACAAATGCAATCTTCAGCACCAAGCAGTATTTTAACACTTTACAAATTCGCATTAAAACAATCTTACTTTATATGTATGTCCATATTCATATGTGTGTGTGCACATATGGATGTGTCCACATTGGCTGTGTGTATGGACAATGAGGCCAAAGGTAGCAATTTGGTATCTTTCTATTGCACTTCTATTTTATCACATTTTTCTTGAGAGGGTGACTCTCACTGAGCCTGTTGCTTACTGATAAAACTAGAAGATCTGGCAAACAAATTCCAGAGATCCTACTACCTCCACATTTCAAGGCCTGAGATTGAAAATGTGTACTTGTCTGCTTAGGTGGGTACTGGGGTTCTCAACTCAGATCTTCATTTATGACAAGCACAACATTGAGCCATCTCTCTAACAATTAATTTGAATTTTATAATAATTTTGAAATAGATTCAGTTTCAAGCACACACACACGCACGCATACACACACAGACACACACACACACATATATAGGAGGTGGGACTGAGTGTGCCTAGGAAAGGATTTCAGACCCACTAAAGTCTTGATTTACTTTATCCCTTGCCTTGATAATATTTATTCAATGTGAATTTGAAGAAGTCTTTATTCAAGAGAAATCTGCCTTGAGCTAGCAATTCCATTAGATATTAGCTAAAATGTTTTTTTTTTGCATGGCTTTAGATTGCTCCATTTTGGAAAGAAAATTATTTTCAAAGCAAAGATGATTTTACCTTTTCTAAATTAATGGAAAACAATGATTTTGGGGCTCTGTTTCTATAGATCTCATAGGTTTCATTTTATCCAAGTTGATTGACAAGGCCATAGCTCTGTAAACATGATATTTATTTAATTCAATCAGCATCAATTATTCCCCAGTGATTGATAACAAGAGGGCCTATGTGCCTACTGTCTGTCAAAATTTATGGATAGCATTAACACTTTGTGGAGTGACTTATAGCATGCTGTAACTAATGCTTGCTGCCAAAGTGAAATAAATATAATGAGAGATGTTAAATCACCTATTTAATTCTAAAAATAAAGCACTGTCGATCAAACCAAACAAATTAGGGAGAGAGAAGAGGGCAGACAGAGAGGGCAACTAAGTAGTTCATCCTGAGAGCATTATTCAGAATTAACAAGGAGATGCAAATGAGGTGTAAAGAAGCTCTGTAAACTTCATGTGAATTAGTAATCAATTATGGTCCTCTTAAACAGATATAGACCACAGCCACATTTACCAGCCTTGGAGAATATATATAAATTAAAAGTCCATTTTAGCTGATTATTTTCCAACAAAAGTTTCTATCATGTATCTTGGAAAGTTAATATGTCTCTATTACAGAAAATATCCTTATATTTATTTTTTGGGCTAATAAAAGTTTATTTCTCATCTATAATTCTTCCCATACTGCATCAACAAAGGGACACATGTAAATCTCAAAAAGATGGATCTCTTCAAATATGCATCTTTAAATATTAATTTAGAGAAGGCTTGTGCCCATGTTTAAAATCTTCAAGGGAACTGTTGAATGCTATTTACTTTTAATTACCATTCATATGGGAAAAGCACAAGCAGGCATGTAATGCAATACAGTATCAATCAGTTTTCTTTTTAAAATGCTGCAATTCTATATCTCCCATGTGTCTAGATTGCTTAGAAACATCTAAATAAAACAAAAACTTCTGAAGAAAATAATGACTGGTCACTGTTGCTATGAATTTTAGTCCTGAAGTAGCTGTTTCAAAGGAGATCAAGAATTGGAAGTAGATGGTACAGTAGAACAGGAGAACGAGGCACAACTGGAGAAAAGGCAAGTTTAAAGATGAAAAAGGAGCCCGTTTGCAAACGTTACTGGATTAAACCTCATGCTTTTGCAGCAATTGGTGTGGTTCTTGGTAGACTTTGGGATGCACACCTGTGAGTTGCCCCCCCCCCAAAATTGGGGTCCACAACAATCTGGGCTCTAAAAAAAAGATGAAAAAGGAATAAAAGCAACATAAAGAGTAAGTAATTTTAAAGAACAAGGAAAATCAACAATATTTTCCAAATTGTAAAAAAAAAGAATTATCTTTCTGATAATTTCTGAATCAAACTGTTGACTGAGATTTCTGTCCTGCCCAGTACCACAACAATTTAGTCCCAAAGAAATACACAGAGGTCTACATTAATTTTAAACTGGATTGGCCTATTAGCTCAGGCTTTTCTTATTAACTCTTATAGCTTATATTAGCCTGTAATTCTTGTCTGTGTTAGCCACGGGGCTTGGTACCTTATTTTGTTGAGGCAGTTACATCTTTCTTGCTCTGTGACTGGCTCCTCTTGGCTCCTCTGTGTCTAGATGACTACTGAAGACTGTGTCTTTCTACTTCCCAGAATTCTCCTGTTTTTGTTGCCCTGCCTCTACTTCCTCCCTGGCTATTGGCCAATCAGCATTAATTAAAAATAATACAAGTGACAAGATAAAAGACCATTAATCCACAGCATCACAACACTGAATGGAATATATGATGACGCAATCCTGAGGAGATGACTCAGTCAGTAAATGCTGATTCTGCAACCATAAAGACCTGAGTTTGGATTTAAAAATGCACATAAAAGCCAGGTGTGGGAGTATACACTTGTAAACAGTATTGCGATAACAGAGACAAGTAGATTACCATATGCTGTGGGATAACCCCTCTGTACGCTGTGAATATGCCTTATTACATTGATTAATAAAGAAGCTGCTTTGGCCTATGACAAGATAGGATAGAACCAGGGATAAAATCCAAGCAAAGATACAGGGAGAAGAAGGGTGGAGTCAGGAACATGGCAGGGAAATGCCAGTGAGACACTGGGGCAATGAGATGTATGAGACGTAATGCCTTGAAACCATGTGGTAAAATACAGATTAATATAAATGTGTTAACTTAAGTTGTAAGAGCTAGTTAGTAATAAGTCTGAGCAATAGACCAACAGTTGGTGATTAATATTAAGTCTCTGAGAGACTCTTATAAAAGTGTCTGCAGGATCAGGCAGTACAAGAAAAGCCTCCATTTATAGTGATATCTCACTGGTCATAAAACAAGTATTTAGGCAAACTGCTATAGAATTAAACTATGAATTTTATCTCAGGTAAAACAGAGCATG
>JAQHUG010000071.1:5045185-5055597 GCA_028555095.1 Dicrostonyx torquatus | reverse complement strand
CAACAATGAGAACACTAAGGGAGACATACATGCATCTAGTCTACATGAGAAGTGGCAAAAGTCAAGATCTCCTGAGTAATTTGTAAACATGGGGATCATGAGAGAGGGTTGAATGGGAGGGGAGGGGCAGAGAGGGGAGCAGAGAAAAATGTATAGCTCCATAAAATCAATTAAAATGAAGAGAAGATGGTTGATTTTTCATAGTCTACAGTCATGAATGTTTGTGCACAGGAGAGATGGTAGTGATCTTACTGACTGTGCGCTATAATCATATTCTAGCTCCTCTTGTTGAAATGAGCCTCCAGCATGTTTACTTTTGTCTTTTTGGGGTTGTCTTGGTTTCTTTGTAAAAATTGCCTGCAAAAAGCAACTGATGGAAGGAAGGAAGGAAGGAAGGAAGGAAAGAAGGAAGGAAGGAGGCTTTATTTTGGCTCACAGTGTAAGAGTGTAGCCCATTGTGGTGAGGAAGACATGGCAACAGGAGGACAAGACAGCCGTCAGCTGCTCACACTATACATACAGTCAGGAAGCAGAGAGAAATACATGCTGATACTCAGATCACTTTTTCCTTTTTATTCAATTTAAGACCCCAGCACATGAGATGGTGCTGCCTATGTTAAAAATGAGTCTTCATATGCCAATAAACATAATGGAAAACTTTCCTCACAGATGTGTCCAAAGGATCCTTTTCTAGGAGACTGTAGGTCCTGCAAAGTCCACAATGAGTATACACCAACACAGAGGGGCTGACAAAAAATTCATAAGGTAGTTATTATAATATTACAGAGATTGTTACCTACCTGTGCAGTGGTCAAAAAAGGAAGATGTTAGAAAAAATAGCAAGAAGATCAAAGGCTGCTCCTAGCCTTCGAGCAGCAAAACACACCACTTTGAAAAATTTATCTAAGTCAGTTTAACAAAAAGGAAGTAATATTTTCACAAGTTTGAGAGCCCAAGGAAGAATAACTATTATATTATCTCTCCTTGAACTTCCTTCTGCATAATCTTAAAGGTGTTTTAAAAAAAAAAAACCACATCTGAAAGGGGAGTTCTTAATAAAAGAAAAGGAAACTTCAAAGGTTCTTTGAATGAAGCATTAACATTCTAATTACAGTCCTAACATCTATCTACACAAGGGAAACTTTGAGGACCTGATAGGTCATGCTGCACTGTGGAGCTGGAGGTGTGAATCATTCAGTCTCATTTTGTTTCCAGAAGCTTTGAATCTTCTTGTGTCTTGGCCAACAAAGTTCCACATCAGTATTTTAGCCACATAATGCTGCTCTGTAATGTGTTCCACCCAACTATGATGTGGGATGGCTGGGTACCTAGGAAACTCTGTAGAAATCTATTGTACAGCTTTCACATAGTAAACACTGAATGATGATGCAGAAATTGAAACCACTTATCCAGACTAAGGGCTAAAGTACAGTGTTTTATTGGGACTGAGATTCATGTAGCACAAGATAAACTCAAGCTTGCTATGGCAGAGGATGATTTTGGCCTACATATCTTCCTGCTGGGATTAAAGGTGTGTGCCAGCATGTCTGATTTATGTATGGCATAGTGTGCCCACGCCCAGTGTACACAGTGCTGGAAATGGAACTCAGAAGTCTCATGCATGGTAGTCAAACACTCTACCAAGTAGCTACATCCTCAATACCTAGTGTTCTTTGTAAAGCGTTTTCTCAAAACACAAAATATTCACACATTGAAAAATACTATGTTAATGTTCCCTCCTAGTCCCTCCTCCTATTCATTGCTCAGTTACTCCTTTTCTTCTTGCACCCTAGACTTTTCATTTTCTTCTTATAAAGTACAATATTTCCATAAAATATAGTCTCATCTAAGAAAAGAGACTTATATAGCCTTATCGCATTATCCTCAGAGCCTTACACAGCCACTGACACATACAAAGATTTTAATGGCGATACTGAATAAATGAATATTTAATAAACACACTGAGTGAATATGAGTAAGTGAATAAATAGAAAGTTAACACCAATCACAAATTCACAGATGTATTCAAACAAAATGATTTCAATCATTCCATCCATATATAATGAGATTCGCTTTTAACTCTAAGTACCTGCAATATGGAAATTGATTGGTAATAAAACGAAGATGTGAATCTTTGATTTATTAATGCTTGGTTTGAAAAAATTTTTCTCTGAAAGGCCAAGGAAGCTGCAGTCTCTGTGAGGAATACCTGTTTGCTGTTTGACTCTCCAATTTACTGTGAAAGCATCCAGGAATAATGATTAGAAAGTACCCATGGGTGTGTCTGTGTTCTAATAACATTTTATTTCCAGGAACAGGCAGAGATACTTGAATAATAATTTGTATACCATGCAAAAGAAGTGTAAGAATGTGAAGAAAATGGAGCACTCTAACATTGTTCCTGGTGATGAAAAAAAAGCACACACATTCATTTTTGGATCCCTCCTCTCTCCATAACTTTATTTATGTATTTTGCTTTTGAGTGAATGCTTACATGCCAAAGAGTACCTGTGGAGGTTAGAGGACAGACAACTCTCAGGACATGGCTCTTTCCACCATGTGTGTTTGACAGTCCAATTCATGTTGTTAGGTTTGGTGCAAGCACCTTTACCCATTGGGTAACCCTACTGGCAATACTAGGTATTGTTAAGTAAAAGCATGTTTTTGAATTTCCAATCATCTGTATTACTCTTCCATTGTAGAGCATGATTCTTGGAAGAAAATACTAGTATTAGAAGAGTCTGGAAGTCTTGAATTCAAAGATGGGCTTGGGGCAGTCAGCCCCTAGACTCATATGCAAATATGGGGCAGTAAGTATTTGCATTTTTCTCTGTTCACAGGTTAGAAATAGTCTCAAAGACATCTATGATAATGATTTTTAAAACATTACGAACATATTACTAACTACCTCTCCACTGAGATAAAAAAAAATCTAGTGTTTGTATTTAGAAGATTTGTCCTTTTCTAATGCTTTTTATAACTTAAATGCTAAGGACAAGGAAGTAGCTGTGGTTCACTGGATGGGGTCATAGACCATCTTGCATGTCACAGAGAAAGTGGTTCCTCCACCCACCACCACCAGGCATTTTCATCTCTGCAGTAGAGAAATATTTCCCTTTAATTGACTGGAGGAGCAACAGGGGATGTGTGGTATTAACCCATACCAGAGATATAAGGTGAAGGCTTCTACAAAGAGATGACTCCGTAATTTCATGATCAATAACTGTGCATTGTACCCATATTTCCAAAGCTGTATAAACTAACAGCTAGAGATATTGTTTGGTCCAGTTATTCGACTTTTCTTTATGAGATACTCCTGAAAATGCTCCCTGTGTTTTTAAATTGTTATTTTTTTTCTAAAAAGTGTTTCTGTTCTATTTTAGTTATCGGCATTGCTACATGTGTTTTCTGAAAACACATTTTGTATTTCCAAAATATGTATGATATTTTTGTACATAAGGACTTTGAAAAAAGATATCTAACTACTAGATGAGGAAGGCAATGTGCTTCATAGATCAAAGAAAGTGAATATTAGTTTGCCCCTTGCAAAAATAAGACAAAAAGCAATGAATGTGTTTTAGTATAAATAATAATGATAATAATAATTACACCAGGACCATCACTACCAACAAAGCCTCATTTTCACAGGCATTTATTATCGCAGGGAAATTATCTATTTTTCTTTATATAAAAAAAGCTTACCAAGGAAAAAGGGCAAATCTACACATAGAATTTCTTTTTAAATTGATTTCCATTTTAGAAAGAGGTCAAGCAAGATAGAAAAAGGATATAAAAGCTAACAGGTTTGAGAACCAGCTGCTTTGACCTCCAGTAGTGCCTGATTGTCTAAAAACCCACAACAGTCCTCTAAAGATACCTCACTGGAACTAGATACACACCTTCAGGAACTTTTTCATCAATACTGAACGTTCCATAAAAGAATGGCACTATGTAAATAAAATCCAAATGTTCCAAGTCTCCTTTATGCCATCAAAAAGTATACAATTGTGGCTGGAGAGATGCTTAACATTGAGGAATGCTGACAGATCTTTAGAGTATGTGAGTTCAATTTGCATCACCCACATGGTGGTTCACACACATTTTGTAGTTCTAATTCCAGGGGAAACTGATGCCCTCTTCTGCCTTCTGCATTTATAGGCACACACACACGGTACACAGACACAAATGCATGCAAAATAATCATGCAGATATAATTATTTAAAAAGTAAGTCAATGTATATAGCATATAAAAATTAAAGCCTACATGGAACAAAGTCAATGAAAACAAGCTATAAAATTAATGGGGCTCATTTTCATATTTTTCCTGTTTAGATATGCTCTGTGTAGCGTGTTATCCATGTGTCATAAAGCATTTACTATTTATTATCAAAGACAAGTAAAATACTATGCATTTGAAATTTTGTCACCGAAAATAATTACTACCATTAAAAATAGAATATTTTATAATACAAGGATAATTGCAGTATTTATGTTTATTTCAAGTTCAGAGACCTGACACTAAGTTAAAAAGATGTCTCAAATAAGATGTGTTGGCAGTGACATCCAAAATAGTTTAAAAGTTAATTGTTATATTTCAAGAAGAAATATTCGAACAAAGAAATGTTCAAACATGAATATTCTTTGCATTATTGTACTGTTTGTACTAGGCAAGCAAATTGGCGGAAAGGATTTCAAACCATAAATCAGTTTTACTGATGTTATCACATTTGTATATATGTAAGGGGTATGTGTGTGAGAGAAAGAGACAGAAAGAACACATAGAGTGACAGATAGAGACAGAGTATGCACACACAGGCACATGCATGCGACACTGTATATGTGGAGGTCAGATGACAACCTCTGCTCTTCATCTTTTCTCTCTGTTGGAGGTGGGCTTGCTTATTCACCACTATATATACCAGGTTAAATTCTCCTTCAGCTTCCAGAATTTATCCCCTTCCTACCTCTCATTTATGTACAGGAGTGTTGAGATTGCCACACATGGATTTACATAGTTCTGGAGCATCTGAACTTAAGTCCCACTGGCATGGAAAGTGTTTTACTTGCTGAGTCACATCCACAGCCCACAAATATTTCTTTCCCTAAGAATTAGTTGCCAGGGCTGAAAAGATGGCTCAATAATACAGGTAACTTAATTTTCTTGCAGGGTTTTTTTGATCATATCACCCAAATCAGGCAACTCACAAATGCCTGTAACTCTAGCTCTAGGGGATTGCATACCACTTCCTGTCCTTCTTGGCACTTGCATGCATATGTACATGGAAATACATACATACATACATACATATATATATATATATATATATATATATATATATATATATATAAACACAAATAGGTGCACATAAATGAAAAGGAAAGAAATATTTTAACAATGAATTAGTTCATTGTCCCAATTTATTTCATCACTGAAGTTGACATATTAACAGAACTTATTTTATTCTCAAAACATAAAATTTGGTGGTTTTGAGACATGTAACATTATCCTATATCTACACTAGTCAACAATAAAACATCAGGTGAATGGGTGTGAGCAAATGGTTTCATTGATCAGCAAGTCAACTCAAGGGAAATAAATTCCACCAAAGAAAACAAGAAATAAGGTATCTATCTATCTATATGTTAGTGTCTGGATTTATAAAAAATAACAAAACAGGAGGTCCATATGAATAATAAAAGAAATACAGTAGGGAAATGAGAATTTACTATTAGGACTACAGGTAAAACTAAAGTTTAAGAAGAGAGACCTATGTACACTACAACTAGCCTTTTCTGAAGAAAGGACTCCCTATAATTCCAAGCATGTTCTCTGTGCTATTAAGTGTCATTATATTAGAAGAAATCTTACAGTTAAAACCTTCAACCAGGAGAATTAAAGATAAATTACTAGTGAGCCTGTGTGTGTGCTTGTGTGTCTCTGTATACACATGCGCACATGTGGAAAGAGAGAAATAAAGATATTGCATATGCATATGGGCAGGCTTATACCATGGTGCACATGGTATATGTGTGGATATCAGAGGAAAATCTCTTATGTCAGTCCTCATTTTTCAACTTTTTTTGACATGGTGTCATGTTGTTCATCACTGTGTACTTTAGACTAGTTGCCCTGTGAACTTTTGGGGAGTCTCCTATCTCTTGGCTCCAAATCACCATAGGAGCTCTGGATTTTCAGATACATGTCACAGTATCAGGCCTTCATGTTGTTCTTAAGATTAAAACTTAGGTACTCATGGGTGCACAGTATGAGAATTCATTTTAGTAGTCGACTTAACACATCTAGAATGAAATAGAAAATGGATCTCAATGAAGGATCATCTAGATCAGGATGGCCTGAAGACATATCTATGAAGAATTGCCACAGTTCACCCACCATCAGTGGCACCAGAAACATGTATTAATTCATTCTTTTCTGCTCTTGACTGTGGATGTTGTGTGACTAGCTTCTTCATGCTCCTACCATCTTGACTTCCCTACACTGACTCATTGTTACCTGGAATTGTCATATCAATACATACTTTTCAGTTAAGTCACTTTCATCAGGGTATTCTATCCCAATACAGAATAAGTACTTTACCCACTGAGTCATCTTTCAAGCTCCAGATTCTGTACTTTATTTATCCAAGTCCTAAGGCCTTCTCACCTCCAATGGCTAGTAGAAAAACTGTCCTGGTTATCAGGAAACTGCTGTGGCTTGGATTCATACTCACAGACAATCATCTGCTTCTCTAGGAAGGAAGCCATAAGCAAACTCATCAAGTGGAGCTTCACCCCAATGCTGGTATGATGATTCAGACCAGCCATGAGTATCAGCAGGGTTGCTGGAGTAACAACCATATGGACCAGGACAGACAAGATCTCTCAGAAGTTCTAATCATGCACAGCTAGCTGTAGCTGTTTAGCCTGGCTGATCCACATGCTCTCAGACGACCAGAGAGATGTGAGACAGAGTCTGAATATCTAAGGAATTGTTCATGACAATCTCCATTGGTGCAGGAGACTTCCAACCATAGGATCCTTGGTAGTAGTAACAACATTTGAGGAAGATTTTAGAACTACTTCAGCAGGTCCATGTGCAGGAAAAATGCTGGCAGAAAGTCACCAGAGAAGAGGAGTCTGGGTGAAGTTAAGACAACATGGTCTTCCTGAAGTAATTTGTGGGGACTTTAGATAAGTTAACAGCCTCTCCTCTTGCCACCAATACTTAGTACTCCCCCCCCACAAAAGCCCTGAGCAAAAGTCTCCATCCTTCTCTCAGCAAGGGAGAAACATCAGTTTCCAATGTCATCTTTGTCCATACTTCATTGTTTTCCTTCATTATTATTCACAATACCTTCATCCCATCCACATTTTCTGTCTCTCTGATCTGATTTCCTCTCTTTTCTCCTTTCCCTGCCTGCCATTTAATTATTAAACATTAGCTTTTAATGTTACCCATGAGTATCCCATTCTTTTCTTATTTAACTTTATGTGTTTGATAGGGTCTCTCTATGTAGCTTGACTCTCCCGGAATTCACTGAAGCTGGCCATAAATTTATAGAGATCTGCCAGTCTCTGCTCTAAAGTAATAGGATTATAGACATATACCTGTACCTTCATGCCTGGTGTCTCTTGATTACTTTAGATGAATAATGATATTTCCACTTTTGATTATATTTAAGGATATTGTTTGTTTTTGAGATGTTGCCTTTAAAACAACTGTCTACATTCTGATTTTCTTCTTCTTTTTTTTTTTGAATAGCAGTCCAGGTCAAATTCCAAGAGAGGCCTCCAAACACACACAAACAACAACAAAAACAACAAACAAACAAAAGAGATACAACATATCCACCCCAAATATGTACAAATTGCAATGTAAAAACAACATTTTTTAATCAAGATGATATAGCTCCTCTACCTACTTATACCTATCAACAAGCCAACTGAAATACAGAAATAATTAAAATATCAGGCAAATAATTTAAAAAAAATGTATGTGAATAAGTTTTGTCAAGATCTCGTTCACAAAAATCACAACATTAAGGAGAATAACACCCCCAAGGATGAAGAAGGGAAGAATACAAACAAACATAGGAACAAAGCTAATGATAAATGCAAACATTAGAAATACAAATCTTAAGCAAAAGTGTCTCAGATAAAAGAGAGGAAATATTATCGGAAATTAAAGCCAATGTGAGGAAGTGGTACACTCACACAACAATGCAGAGAAGGAATCATGGCCACAACATTCAGGAGCTCTGAAATACAGTCATGATACAAACCAAAGAATCCGAGGTCAAGGAGAAGGATTTGGGATATAAACTAGAGGCATAAAAACTTAATCGTTGCAATTGTAGTAACAATCTCCTCAAATGAGTTGACTGTGAGTGTGTAGGTGGCTGAATGTCTGAGAGCAGTTGGCATTTGGAACTCAAAACAGACACAAGCAAGAAATAATTTTCCTGCCACATCACAGCTAAATTACTAAGGCACAGAAGAAAAAGAATAATGAAAGCTGTAAGAATAAAACACAAAATGATTTGCAATGAAAAACTCACCTGAATTACTTTCCAGCAGAAACTCTAAGACAAGAAAAGCATGGCATTGTATATTTCAATATCCTCTTATAACTCATGAGATCAGAATAGAATAAAATAAAAAGCCAACACGAACAGAAAACAAGAAACTGTACAGACAAATAGAAACTGAATTTGGAGCCCCCAGCAGGTCAAATCAGGGTGAAAACAAACACAAAAACCATAACACTTTTTGCTTGTTTTGAAACAAACAAATAAAAACCAAACTATCCTTGAATTCGTATGAAAATACAAACCATATCAAGCTTTGGAATACAGCTCAGAAAGACAGTTCTAAGAAGAAGACATAGCTCAGATTCCCAAAGCTCAAAATTAAAGAGAATGTAAATAATTATTTTTATGCTACATCTCAAGAGCTTAGGGAAACATGAAAAAGTCAAATCCACAATTAACAAGCTGAAAGGAACCATTAACACAAGGGACAAAATCAACTAAAGAAACATCATGGATAATCAATGAAATAGAAAGTTCATTCCTTTTTCAAGGAACAAAGAAAACTTTGGTCAAATCATTTCTTTTGTCTGTTGTCATAACCTTAACTATGGTGAAAAGAGGTGCACATCTGTCCAGCAACCCAGAAGCCCTGCAACTGGAACCACAGGCCATGTATGCTACAGTATTTTGAATAATTAGTGAGTGAGCAACATTGAGCTGATTAATTTTAGTAATGGGGCACATGTAAAGGAAGGTGATGTCAAGGCAGAATTTCAAGAATCTATGTTGGTTACTGATGGTGACAGAGATTTGCAGGGACAGAAGTAGATCAATGATCCAGATACTTGCTCTCAGTGGTATTGAGTAGTGGACAGTCAGAGGCACCATGAACAGCTCAGCTGTAGCATTACTGGATGGAGTCAGAACTGGAGTCAAAAGCACATAACTACACAGAAACATAAGAAAACACAATGTAGACATTGCCCAAGGAGAACAGGTGAAAGAAAAGGGAATCATGAACTCTGTAGAGAAATAAATGGTCTAATAGTAAGCAAGGTGACCCTAACTCAGAATGATAGAAGAATGTTCTTTCTCATAGACTGATTGTAGCCTGTAACAGGTGAATGTGTGAATAAAACACAAAATTCAGACAGGAGACCAAGAGAGGGCATGATTAGGTGAAACAGAAGGATGGAATGCAGGCAAAAGGCTTCGAGTCATGAGAGGATAAAGAGCTAAATTGTTTTCTAGTTTCAAGTCTCATTATTTTTGTAGCATATATGTAAATCTCATTTTCTGGGCTTTAAAGGAACAAAATCTGCTTCTGCATTTTTAAAAATATGCCAGGTCATAGCCCTTTGGGGCAGTGAGTGTGGTTATTGGGCTTGCTTTGAATTCTACTGACCATCAGTGCAGTAACAAATTGACAAACCTTGTCACTAAACTCATCTGTCACATCAACATACTTTGCAAAAGGATTCATAGAAGGAAAAATTCAGTCTGAAGAGATTAAGCACACACAAAAAGAAAAGAATAAAAAAATCCCAGAACAGAAAGTCAAAAGAAGAAGAAAAACTCATATAAAAAAAAAAAGAAAAAGAAATCAATCACCATGCTTCATAAAAAATTTTATTTTTGAAGGTTGGAAGCAAAGTTTAATTTGAAAAAAACACATTTACACAATGGAGTACTACACAGCAGAAAAAATAATGACATCTTGAATTTTGCAGGAAAATGGATGGAGCTAGAAAACATTGTTTTGAGTGAGGTAACTAAGACATAGAAAGACAGTTATCACATTTATTCATTCATAGGTGTTTTTAAACATAAAGCAAAGAAAACCAGCCTACAAACCACAATCCCAGAGAATTTAGACAACAA
>JAQHUG010000071.1:5012356-5035716 GCA_028555095.1 Dicrostonyx torquatus | reverse complement strand
CTATGATACATATAAGAAAGGTACCAAAATTTAAGAAAGCTGTGTGACTACCACATAAAATAATTTCATTTCTTCAATTATGCAAACATTGTTTGCATAATTTCTTACATAATTACATAATCATGTTTTTATGTATCTACCATGTATTACCTTTAGTTAGAAAATATTTCTGACATGACCTTTCTCAAAGAGATAACTTCTGTCATTTTGAGAATTCAGGGGACATGCCCTCTAGATGTTGAGAGCCTTTTTTGGTGCCTCTTATATTTGTCAAATGAAACTTCTATGTTGATGTTCATAGAAAGTTTTCACTGTTGTTCACACTGCTGTCAAGGCTAGGTTGATTGCATGCTTGATAGACTCCCTTACAATGTGCATACACAGTGCCTCTGGGAATGATTGCCACACCTAAATGCTGTCAATAACATTTTCAAGAGTTGTAAACTGTGAACTCACTTGTAACACAAATTATAATTGTAATATTGCCTAAAGAGAATTTTTATAGAGTTTTTAAATTTAATCTTATTGTGTATATGTGTGTTTGTCTGTATGTGCATGCACATCACCCAAGAAGGCAGAAGATGGTGTCAGATACCTTAGAACTGGAGTTACAGGCAACTGTGAGTCACTCAAATTGAATGCTTGGAATTGAACCCAACTCTTCTGCAAGAGCACCAAGCATTCTTAATTGCTAGGTCATTTCTCCAGTTCCTATTTTCCTATTTCTTTGTGTGTGTGTGTGTGTGTGTGTGTGTGTGTGTGTGTGTGTGTGTGTGTGTGCCTGTGTGTGTAGGTACATTGTGCAACCCACCATGCATGAATTGTATTCCATTCTAAAACTCCTGTGTGGCTCCATAACAAGACTGCCCTGATTTTCATCAATGAAAGTCCATATAAGTGGTTGGCAGCAAATGCCAGTGAGATGGGTTTTAACCATGCACTGAGTCCATCTTGTTCACCTCAGTGCACAGCAATGTGGCTCACACTAACATGGGGACTTTCTTCCATTTGTTCCTCAGAGATGTCCAGAAAGAAAAATTTTTCCTCACTCATGACACTAACGTGCTCAACATTATATCAAGTTTTGTCTTTCATTCCCTGTGATACATATATTGTCTCTAGGGGTTTGTTATGGTTTATCTCAATTGATAATTTGTTGAGATCAGGAATCACTTGGGAGGCAGGCTTCTGGGAATGCCTGTAGGGGATTATCTTGATTAGGTTAGGAAGTAAGAAGGAAGACTTATTCACAGAGGGTGATACCATTTCCTGGGCTGGGATCCTGGATTATTTAAGAAGGTGAAAATGAGCTGAATATAAGTATTCATCATTTTATTTCCTTACTGTGGTTTTGAGTAAACCAGTTGCCTCAAGATCTCACAGCCAGCACCTTTGCATTAATATGAATGGCACTTTGAGCCCCTCCTCTGCTGAGCTGCTTTTGCAGAACATTGTATCAAAGAAGTAGAGAAATGAAGAGATTAGGAGCTCCTTAGGAGCCCTTGCAAAGCTTCTATGCAAATGCAAGAGTTGGGTTTGATTTCATGGAGAAACAATGAGATGATTGTCTTGAAATGCAAAATATGCTCAGGGTAGGAATCCAGCTTAGCAGATTTTTTTTCTTCTTCTCCTTCAAATTCTTAGGAAATGACTCAAGATGAAGTCCTGGGTCATGAGATTGGGATGAAACAGACAGAATATTGAAAGGATGAGCTGCTACATGGAAGCACATCCTTTGAATCACCATGAAGATTATATAACATGGAGAATCAATCATGACCCGATCACACTCAGCCATGAGTAATTCTTGGAACTGACGCTACAAAACTGTTGTCACGACTCTCAAATTAATATTTATGGATCATATCTCTCTTATAATATGGCCTGATCAACATGATTTAATTTTAACTTTAAATCTCCACAGTCATAGAAAATTCTGTTCTTGGTGACATCAAGAACAGCCAGAGGCCATTTAGTGAGTATATACATTTGTGTGTGTGTGTGTGTGTGTGTGTGTGTGTATGTGTGTACTAGAATAGTATAGTTTTATAAAGAAGTTTGTTTTGAAGAAGTAAACCAAAGCTCAGTTTTATAGTCAAGACCTGTGATAGACATTCAATACTATCATTAGAAGGCTGTGAGTCAGCTGTGACCGGCACTAGACCAAGCCTCACATGCCAGCACAGAGGAGAAAGCTCATGATGTTCCCCCTTTAGTCAAGGAAGGAGCGCCAGTTTCTTTCGGTGGTGTGGCCCATGGTCAGGCACCCATTGCCCAGAGGATGGCACAGTATAATAAACACACATGGTCAGCATTAACTAGACTCCATGGAGAATAAAAGAAGAGAAACAATAAGTATCAGAGGATGACAGTGGCTATGACAATGATGGCTCCAAAGTAGGAGGTAGAAGTAAGGAATCTGGGAGGAATTAGAGGTATGGAGGACATTATATAAATACATTTCAAATGTGTGAAACTGTGAAGAAATACTTTTTAATTACAAAAGATTTTTAAAGCTGTATGTACAGCAACATATCTCAGAATCAAACATTGCAGGCATGTTTACAAAGACACAACCACTATCTCAGTACATTTCCTCATCTTTGTGGGGTTTGTCCCCTCAAAGACATTAATTTATCATTAAAAATGTTCATTTTCTAGATGAAAATAGGATTTTTGAAATGTGTTCCCAAATAATATATACAGGAGGAAAATGTGGTTTTCCTCTAATGTGCTGAATGCCAGTCTGAAAGTGATCCATTTTCTATTATTGCACATTTCAGTAGCCCACAGAAAAGTTAGGATCCTGGCTGGTTTTTCTTCTTTTCATTTCCTGCATGAGATTGTTCCATGCACTACAATTCAAGAATATTAGTCACACAGCCCAGCTTTTGCTAAAATTCTATTTCCTGTCTCCTTTCAGAATGCTAAATAAACCAATCTGTTATGATACAGATATGCAAGGGAAGACCTCAGTCTTGACATCGCAGTTTTCAGCCATTATCAAGTGTGTGGATTAATTTCCTGCCATGTGTAGGACTATCAATACTCTACTGTGGAGGAGGATTGTTTCTAAAAACGTTCACGTTGAATATTATTATGTTCTCTCTTCCCCCTTCTCTCGGTTTCTGTTTTTCTTTATTTTCTGGCCATTTGGTATTTGCAGTTCTCTTAAATATATCAATACAAAACAGCTAATTGTACGTACTCTCTCTTGTGCATGCTATGGATCATGCTAGCAGTCTGCATGCTGACAACGGACACAGAAAAGGCACTTAATTCACTGGAGTAAATCAAGAGTTCTGTCCATAATAACAAAACAAGCCAATGCAGCAAATCAATACCCATGCTACAGGAGATGGTGCTGGATATGCATCTTCTTTCAAACAGATAATAACAAATCAGGCTATTTTTAAAGGACAAATGAGCTTGCCCTTTAACTTTTCATTGGTTACTAAGGTTTGCTTTAGAGTTGCTGTGTGTTAAGTATGAAAACACATACATATATATTCATATACCCACGTGCACACACATAGAGCATATGGTAGATAGCATTCAAAATATTCTCATGGACCTCTGCTCTCAGTGCCCTTATTCATGTCTCCCATGATGCATAGGGCATATTGTGACTTCAGAAAGTAAACACAAGAGGCATTTCTCTCTTTTAAGCTTTCTTGAAACTCTTAGTGTGAGTTATACAGGTCTTATGTTGGTTCACCAGGAATAAACGGAGGCCTTTTGCCTACAGTCAGTGCTTTGTTATTCATAAGGATGGTGTATTTTCAAAGTCGTCTCTCAGGCATCACTCAAACCTCAGTGACAACTGGTGCCTCAGTGACTGACTTATATCTCTACTTGAACTTTCCTTGAAGGTTACCATTTCACACGTTTAAGCCCTTGGTGTAGTCCTAACACAGAAAACCTGTATGGTAGTTAATACTTAAAGTTAGCTAAGAAACTAATTCTAAATAATCTTTAAGCAACTAATAACTAGCAATATCATTTGGTGTTTAGATTCTTACATATTCATTATTGAATGGAGAGGAATAGCCAGCACTGACATTCTCACCAAAGACTCCCAGGTCATCCTCATCCGCAAATACAGGTACAGTACAGATTTTTCAACCATAAATCAACATCCATAATTTCACATTTATTTATTTATTTATTTTATATTTTTTACTTTTATTTACAAGGGGGCACATATAGATCCAATCGATTATGGAGGCAGAAGAGTAGGTTAGACTCTTGGATCTTGAGTTACTGGGTGTGTTAGTGCTAAGAACTGAACTTAAATTCTCTGCCAGAGCAAGCATTATTAACTACTGAGTCATCTCACTATCCCCCAAAATTTCACTTTTAATAACTTCATAATTATTATCCATTTTGAGTCATTAATTACATCTTTACACTTGGTGCCATTTTGATTTTATTAGCAATAACACACTCTTCCTAAACTTTTTCTTTGTATCTATGACAGTTATTTTATGCTTTGATGCTTCAGATTAAAAATGTCAGACTGGAATCAGATACTGTTTTTTTAAGGTATGGGTTTCTGGAGATCAAGTGAGTACTCATGCCTGCAAAGCAAGCACTATACTGACTGAGTCTCTCCCTAGGCCCAGATTTTCATTGTCTATTTTTATCCTTAGAACCCTCTTTTTACCCTAACATGTCATATCTGGAATGGCAGACCACTTGATAACAATCCCCATCTGAGATGGTCAAGGGCACTTGAATGGCTATAATCTTACAGAAGAAGAGACATAAAAGCCCCCATTCTCCCTTTTCCTGACTTTTTCATCACTTCTTACCTCACGTTGTGGCAAAGGCAAGGATTGTTATGGTTTAGAAAATAAGAATGGAGCTTCCTTTCTGTTGTTGTAGGAAGACTTATCCCTCTTCCTAAGCTGGTAAGAGGATTCTCCCTGAGAACAGCGAGAAAAAAGAAAAAGAAAAAAAAAAAAAACACTGGAAAATTCTGATGTTCTTGCATCAAGAATTGACCTAATCAGCACCACAGCCCAGCTTTCAATACACAAACAGGACTCAGGTCCATCTGAACCTAGCCCATCAGGATATTTGGGAGAGCTTTTTTCAAATTTGGACAAATAGCTGTTATCTACTGCTATGCTCAATGATTAAACTCTAAGAAGCAAAGCAAGGAAAATCACTTTAATCAATATTCAGTGATAAGCTCTGCAAGTTGAAGCAGACAGAGCAGAGAACGTTTCTCCTGCAATCTGTTCTAGCTACTGCTCATTTATTCTTTTGATGTAAAGTTTAAGTTTTCATTTAAATAAAGTATTCTTGAGATGTTACTCAATTTAATTTTTTTTTTTTTTTTTGGTTTTTAGAGACAGGGTTTCTCTGTAGCTTTGGAGCCTGTCCTGGAACTAGCTCTTGTAGACCAGGCTGGCCTCCAACTCACAAAGATTCGCCTGCCTCTGCCTCCCAAGTGCTGGGATTAAAGGCGTGCGCCACCACCGCTCAGCTCTGAATTTAATTTTTAGCTTTTGTAATATCTTACTATGTTTCCCAGATTGACCTAGAACCTGTGACCCTCCTGCCTCAGACTCTGGAGTGCTAAAATTATGGACATATACCACCAATTATAGCAAAAATTATAAATCTTTGAAAAGCATTATTTGCTGTGCAAATTCAAAAGAAACACCAATGAAACTTTGGTAAAAGCAACTAGGTGAATATCTAACACCAGCTGTTCCCCTTTGTAACTGTAAGACTTTTTTGAAAAAATAATAAGATTGTACTTTAAATATTTTAAGTGATGAAAATAAGATAGATCAGAAATTTTAGTTCTTAGGCAAAATTATTTAAATTATGAGGCAAGTAAAGAGTAATATTTTACTTTTGAAAGGCTAAATAAATAAAGACATGCAGAAAAGTAAAAGAAGTGCTAAACAAATAATTTGAGAATTTGATTGTCAGCCTGTGAGATAACATGCAGAAGCTTTGACAAAGACTCCTTGATTGTGTATATCCTTGGGCCCTCTGTTTAAACTTTAATATTACTTCAGGACTGACTCAAGATAATCACTGGATTTCTTGTCCCTCTCTCACTGTGCCTACAAGAAATGTACCTTCTTGCTATGCTTCTTCATAGGACCCTTTATCTTTTAAAGGGATTCTCCAGAATGGAACCCAAACTTGGCTCTTTGGGCGACAGACTGTGTGATGAGTGTGATGGCACAGCTTCTCATGCTGTGGTTCCTTCATAAAGAGAAACATATGGTCTTTTACATTCTTGCTCAAAAATGGTGTAATCTCAGAAAAGTTAAGGCAAAATAATTTGCTAATATCTTAAAAATGAGAAAAATAATGTAAATACAATGCCTCTTATTACCCACAAACTGTAAGATTTTTGTTATCACATGTGGTTAGTACACCCAAACTTTGCTCTTTTCCTGGAATCCTCAAGTGCTTGATTTCAAAAAATACATCATGACCTAGTTCCAAAAAAAAAAACAAATACATAATTATCTTTTCTTTGAGTTTATTATCATGAAGTCAGTCTCACCTTGTGTTATGAGATCAGAATTACCTCTATCAAACCCTTCTTTACCAGTAGGTTATAAAAGAGTGGTCCATAAAGTCATCTATTTATCTATAATAAATACTCCAAAATTAAAAAGTAAATGCAGTTAAAAGTTAATAACAATAAGTATTTTTATATTAAACTGAAATGATTCCAGATATTTTTATTATATATAATAAATGATATTGGATATTTTGAGGGCTTAGATAACTACAAATATTTTCTTCAGAGGTTTTATAATACAGCAGGAAAGAAATAGCTACTTAATGAGTACAAAAAAAATCAAATGAGGGCTGGCAAAATGTCTCATTATTTGTCAGATAGATAGCCTGATTAACTAAGTTTCCTTCCTGAAACTCACACTGTGGAAAGAAAGAACCAAGCCCTGCAGATAGTCTTCTAGTTTGCATGTGTGCACACATACATACACATATGCATTGTATAAATGTAAAAACAAAAGAGCTTTGCATGGTATAAACATAGCCCATAACGCAGATATTAGTTTAGCAGAAGGAGAGATAACAGTTAAGAGATATTGGTGATGTTGGGTAGCAGAATTAGCAAGACCTAGATTTAGGTTTTGATACTAAAGTAGAAGACAGAGTAAACCTTGGAAGCATTTCTTTGAATGAAGGAGATATCAATCTGATGTAGATGAATAATTTGCATTGGTATAGATGTTGCTTTATTGATACAAATTTTGCGATATATTTTGCAGGACACAGAAGAAAGTGACTGAACTGTCTTTGAAATTTCCTGCTTCATGGAAAAGTCTGCTGGATACTATGGGCCTGTAGGCTGAAGATGGATGCCCTAACAGTACAGAAGAACTTTGGGTGACTGTCCAGCTAGCGAGATGTCTCTGTCAATTCTAGAGTTTTGGAAGTTGTTCATAATGCACTTTCAGTTTACATAGGTAATATATCCTTCTGAAGTTTTGACAGAATCAAAAAATAGATAGTTATAGTTTTCCTTTGTTATGATAAAAGATAAAGTAGAAATAAATATTGTAACTGTAATTCTTGCTTGATAACTGTTTTGTTACATGTAATTTTACTATGTTAAAATTAAAGCCTTTCTTTTCTGTTTAAACAGCAAAGGGGAAATGGTGTAGGAGTACCTTCTGTTTGTGTGTTGCTTTCATTGGATAATGAATAAAGAAACCGCCTTGGCATAGTTGATAGGGTGAAACTTAGGTAGGTGGAGAAGACAGAACTGAATCCTGGGAGAAAGAAAGCAGAGTGAGAGAACCGCTATGCAGCCACCAGAATCAGACATGCTGAATCTTTTCCAGTAAGCCAGGACCTTGTGGTGATATACAGATTAATAGAAATGGGTTAAATCAAGATGTGAGAGTTAGCCAATAAGAGGTTAGAGATAATGGGCCAGGCAGTGATTTAATTAATACAATTTCTTGTGGTTATTTGGATGTAAGCTAGCCAGGTGGCTGGGACAAACAAAGGGCCAACTGCTCTCTGTAATATCAATCATAATGGCAGTTACATTCAAAGTGCAGAACTGCTACAGACAAGCCACTCACACTGTATGAGCTTTGCCACTGTCAGGAGTAGGCAATGCAGCAGGTAGACAAAATTCTTTTGTGGTTTTACAAAAGATAAAATGTGAGAAATGTTGTCAAGATCAATCTCTCTCTCTCTCTCTCTCTCTCTCCCTTTCTCCCCACATTTTTCCTCTGTGTGTGTGTATGCATGTGTGTATGTGTACTGATATTCATAAACGTGTGCTAGCCAGTGAACCTCAGAGATTCTCTTGTCTCTATCTTTTGAGTACTGGGATTACAAGCACATGCCACCATGCCCACTTAAAAAAACATAGTTCCAAAGGATGGAACTCAGGTTCTCATGCTTACAAAATAAAATAACAATTGAGACATGAACACAGGCCAAGACAGTTTGACCTTAAGTCAGAAGTAGATAATTTTGTCCTATGCTATAGCTTCACTGTTTTCCTATGATTTCTGGGGACTGAGCAGCAAAGACTAGAGAAAAAATACTGAAAGCAGAGTTGACTATCATCCTTCTAGGAACGGTACCTGGACAACTAGTGGTCATCATTTGTTGTGATTAATACTGATGATCAACTTCACAGGATCTAGAATCACAAACAAGTCATCCCTCTAGATAAGTCTTTGGTGGAGAGTCTAGATTGAGTTAATTAACTAGGAAATATACACCCTAAACTGGGGAGCATCTCCCATGGGTTGAGGTCCTATACTGAAAGAAAAGGGGAAGATGAGCTAAACACTTGCATTTATCTTGTCCTGCCTCCTGATTATGGATACAATATAATGAGTTGACTCAAGCTCCTGCCACCAAGGCTTTCCCATCATGATGGACCTTCTTTCCTTTAGCTTCCTTGATCAAGTATTTTGTCATAGCAAAAAGAGAAGTAAGTAAGTAATAAGTAATAAGTCATTTACCTTACAACCTACCACTAAGTCACAGTACTCCCATTAGCTCAAGATGAACTCTGTATATTTTGGAAGATGAGATTTTCTCCAAAGTTAGTATCTTTAGATGAAATATCCAGAAGGGAAATTTGTTCAGGGTGACCTTGTCTTCATTTTGATATTTCTCCATTCACCTAAGATGCATTCATGCATCTTCTTTAATAAGGGGAATATTTATAATTCATGTGCATGTTTGGGTTTTAGTGGGAATCCTGTCTTCCTGATGGAACAAACATCTTGGGGCTCATTTATTTGTAAGCTATGAATAAACCACACTGAACCAGCAATGCACTCTGCAGAGACTGTTACTTAATATGTGATTCCTCATTTAAAAATTCACCATGGAAAACCTTTACCTTGAAGATGAATACATTTCACATTTATCTGTATCTCAGAAGTTGATCAAATTGGTTCTCACACTCACATTCTGATAAAATAAAAATCAGTTTTAAAAGTCATTAAAAAATAAGACTTAGTATATATAAAATGAGCCTTTAAAATAGGAACCAAAGAACTTGCCATGCAGTTATGAGGATCCGTAGAAAAGTAAATACTGTGTCATGCTGGCCTACCTATGTCCCCTGTGTTTGGAAGGCAGAGATGGAATCCCTTAGGGTATTTGGATAGGTAGAGTAGCCGAATCAGTTATCTTTGGGTAAAAGTGAAAGATGGACCTCTCGATGTGGAAGGTAGAGTGTGATCATGGAAGACATCTACACCAACCTCTAGCCTCCATGCGTGCACACACACTCTTGTACATATACTTACATATACAACACAAAATACCTACTTTGCACACTGCAAGGGCAAATGATTCATTGGTGCCTCTCCTTTATCTAGACTTATTCTCACACAGTCAGAGCTATCTAAAAACACACAGACAAAGCTGGGGGAGGGGAGATCACCTTCCCATGTCAAGCTTTACATACTTAAACATTATACAGGTACAAGGGCGGCATTCTATTTCACTTGCATATTTGGACTCTGAGGACAGCATAGAAAGCTGAGAAAACAGACTATGTCTCTGGTTTTCTGGTCGCCTCCACTCTCAGAGCTTAAGTTGGACTTTTTGTTTGGTGAGTTTATTGTTTATACTATATGGCACTGTTGTAATCTACTGCAGCAAATGTAAGGTCTCAAGGTCTATCTTAACCACAAAAGTTTGGTTCAGACATTGACTTCTTTATTTTATTGTAAAAGAATATAGTCAATTACAAGGTGGCAAACAAAATTTACATGTAAATCTGTGCATGCATTAAATTACTATTTGATTAATTGATTAGCATTGTACATAAAATTAGCTGTAAACTTGACAGAGTCAAGAGTCACCTGAAAAGTATCTCAATTAAGGATGGTCTTTATCATGTGAGTCTGTGGACATGTCTGTAAGGAACAGTCTTGATTAACTTAGCTAATGTAGAAAGTTCAGGCCACTATTGGCTGTGCCATTTCTTGAGAAGATAGTAATGTGATGGGTAAGAAAGCTGGGTAAACAGTAAATAACTTGGGAGGGAGCCAGCCAGCCAACCAGCCAGCGATCAGCACCCTGCATGGTTCCTGTACTTCCTTGGCTATGAGTAGATCTAAACAGAGACCACTTTTTTGTTCCCAGCCACCCAGACCCAAATAATCACACAGAAACTATATATTAACTACAATACTGTTTGACAAGTAGCTTAGGTGTCTTTCTAGCTACCTCTTACATCTTAAATTCACCCATTTCTATTAATCTGTGGATTAGCACAAGTTTGTGGTTTACCAGGAAAGGTTCTGGGCATCTTTCTCCTTTGGCACCTACATGGCATCTCTCTGACTCCACCTAGTCTCTCTATATATCTCTTCCAGCCTGGCTATATTCAGCCTGCCATAGACCAAAGCAGCTTCTTGATTAACCAATAGTAATAAAACATATTCACAGCAAGCAGAGGAGAATCCCACATCCAGTAAATTTTCTGGTTGAAGGCAATGCTATGTGGAGTAGCCAACTGGCCTGCCTTCTGCTTCCTGCCTTGAGTTCACTCAGGAAGGGGTTGTGACACTGAATTGTAAGAGGAAACAGACACTTTCATCCCCTAAGTTGCTTTGGATCAAGGTGGTTTATTAAGGTAACGCATAAAATTGGAATGATTAATAACTAACAAGTTGATCTAGATTAACTACTCTCAACCTGTGGGTCATGACATTTTGGGGGTCTCATATCAGATATTCTGTATATCAGATATTTGCATTACAGTTCATAAAAGTGCAAAATTATAGTTATGAAGAGCAACAAAATAATTTTATATTTGGGGTCACCACAATATGACTTATTTGTATTATATGGTCACAACATTGGGAAGGTTGATAATCACTGTTCTAGATAAAAGAATGACTCATACATTATAATAATAAATATATTAATTTCTGAGCACAGAATGCAAATGAATATCAAAATCTTAGCAATATTTAACTGTTAAATATTTTACCTAAAATCTATTGGGATGTAAATTACACATTTATTTTTAGTGAAATAACAGTGGAATATACTTCAGATCAGTGATTTCCAGCTTTCTTTAGTGTTCCAAATGTATCACCAAGGATCTGGTTAGGGCCATTTGATGAGCTCTGGGGCTCCACAGTGCATGTCCCCGGGCTGTGCTAATTGTGACTCTTTAAGAACAAGTTGACATCTTACTGATAGATATGTATTTTCTTGTATAGAGTTTTGCTTAAGAGGAAAATTATTGTTTCATTCATAGAATCTCAGCATTACAAGATAAGCAATTATCCATGGGAAAAAAAAGATCAAAATGAAAGCAAGAAAGCAAAAGACTTAATGACTTAGAAGAGCAATCAGGATGCTGGGGAAACTTTTAAAATATGTGTTTTGTCCCCTGATAATTAAGTGAAGATGGAAAATATAAAATAGAAATATAGGTAATATGATTTAAATTTTAATATAAGGTCACCATAAAAATAGGGGCTAAATGGCTTTCACTTTATAAAATGAATGCGTTCCTTTGAAAGCCATATTTTACTGCTAAGAACAGTCAATTCTCAGGATGAAGACCTTAGCTAAGGGTTTTCTAATCTCTCAAAACCTGCATGAACTGAGGAGGTGGTTCAGTTGTTAAGCTGAGTTTTATACCATTATGAAGACCTGAATTTTTATCCTTAGAACTGCAGTTAAAAAGCAAGGTATATTGGAACAGACCTGTGACACCACTGGTGGGGAGAGAGAGAGACAAGAGAACTATGGTTGATCAGTAGGTTTGCTCTAATTCTCAAGTTTTGTGTTCATTGAGAGACCATGTCTCTAATAATAAGATGCGAGTAATTAAGGATGATACCTGATATCTACATAAGGTTTTCACATGAAAGCATACATGCACATGTGCACCTCCACATACATATGCACACATGTACACACACACATACAATATGCACACGCACATGTACAAACCATATGTAGGTTAACTTGTCCATGAAAACCACATTGCTTACAGCTCTTGACCTGCTGCCAGACAAACATTTATTTGTAGGACAACTATCACATTTGTGCTCTAGTTCAAGGATATCATTTCTAGAAGTCAACTTTTAGAGGAAACATGGAACTTAGATGTGATTTAAAACATTTTTGTACACTTTAATATTCAATACTAAAAGTGTAAAATTTAATGTGAAGCTCCATAACTTGTGTTCCAAATGCCTATTACAACTGTACAGAAATTCAGTGAGTTGTAAAAGCTGTGTGTCTGATTAATTTGGGATAAATAGTAAATAAATGATTTATTTATTTGCAAAGATTTTTATAATAGTTTATAAAATAAAAATATAAATACTGCATATATGAAGTAAATATTTTACATGTACTTTTTAATCACTTTCTTGTCGAACAGTTTCCTACATGTATACAAAACATTTTAGGCATTTCACTCCCCACATCCCATCTGCCATTCCCCTCTTCTCCTGATGGAAACCTTCTTTTCAACAGCTCCTCCTGCACCCCTACATTCATATCTGTCTGTGTATGGTTAATTGTATTTCATGGATTTCTACCTAAAGGTAAAGAGGTGAGAGCTACTTATTTAGAGCAAAAACAATGAATCGGTGGTAACAGCACTGAAGAAAATGACACCCCTGCCCAATAAGTATTAATTGATGATTTACCTTTAGAGAGGGGTTGAGGTTTCATGGTCCCTTCCCCATCCATGATGAAGTGCTGAGGGGCCAAATACTGTGATGACCTCAGGATGATGATGGTCATGTCAGGTCCTAAAATCATCTTTTTGTTGCATAGCTTGCCATCCTCTACTTTATATTCTTTCTTATCTCTCTCACTCAGTGCTCTCTGTACTCTGGAAAGGGAGCTAGAGGTTTTCCACTAAGGGCTGAGCATTTCACCATTACCTTTTCTTGTTGTAAATGGGGGAGAGGTGTAGGTTGTATGTTCCCAACACCCAGTTCCCAGCCCCCAGCCACTGGCCCCCTCAGCCGCTGGTTGCTTGCTTTTGCCCGAAATAACCACATGAGAATGGTATTCATTTAAACTCTGCCATTATCACTGGCCTTTTCTTGGCTAGCTCTCACATCTAAACTAACCCATTATAAAAGTCTGTGTGTCACCACGAGGTGACTTACCGGAAAAGTCTAACTTGCATCCATCTGTGGCGGAAGCTCATGGCGTCTGGCTCACTTCCTTTCTTGTCCTCAGAACTTCCATTCTGTCTACTCTGCCTACCTAAAGGCTGACCTATCTTATAAGCCAGGCAGCTTCTTTATTCAACCAATAAGAGTATACAAAATACAGGAGAACACTCCCACATCATTTTCTTATTGTACACAACATTTTTAATGCTACAGTTGAAGGAAGAGAGACTTGACACGGCATGGGTCAAGTAGAGTGTTGTAGAACTTTTAAAAACTCACAACTACATTACCTTCTAATGCTCATCAGGACAAAATTCAGTCCTCCCTTTCTCTCTGTAAGTTTCTTTTTAATGGGTAGACATTTGACCAAATGAAATTTTCAGGTACAATCAGCATTACCAGCAATATGTTTACAGTATGTGTGTCCCATCCAAAGTACTAACCAGCTCCAGCACTGCTTAGTTTCAGAAATCAGGTGACATCAGCCTTATTTGAGGCAACATAATCATAGACTGAAGTATCTGTTTACATTAGAATTTGAACTGGTATACCCAATACTTGACAGCATTTAATGTGTGAGGCAGCATCCCAATTATTTGTTTACACTTGAGTAGTTGGTGTTCATGCTTATACTATAGCAAAAGTTGTGTTTTCTTAAAAACACATTATACCACAAAAAGAATCAAGTCTGGGAAAATTAGCTTTCTGTCTTTCTGCTCTTTGTTGTCTGTTTTTTTCTTCCTGAAACAAGTTTTCATAAATCCCAGGTCACCAGCCTTCAAACAATAGCTCATTATGAAGCCAAATATGACCTTGTACTTCTAATACCCTTGGACTCACTATCAAGAGCTAGCACTCAGACTCCTATATCCACACTCATGTATGCTATGCCGTGATGGTTATTGAACATGGGGTTTCATATGCTAAACAAGCTCTCTACCACCTGAGATACATCCTAATCCAAACCTTAGGAAAACTGGATATCTTTAAGTCCAAATTTTAGAAAAATCCAGAATCATTTACTTGAAAAAATTCTAATATCAATTCTACTTAATACATAAAGTTGGTTTCTTCAAAAATTAGAACTCTCATAGAAAGTCTCAGCCAGAGTTTGATGATTCTGATTGTTTTGTCTTTTGCATAAATAACTGGGACAAAACTGAAAAATAATTTTAGCCTCATAAAGACCTATTAAATATTTGGAAAAGATAAATGCCCAAGCTGGGTATAAATAGCATAGTTAAAGCTTTTATTGTTTCTCAATGCTCTGTCCATTAATTCTGCAAAAGCTAATTCATCTGGGAGCTGACTATGCTAGCTGGATAGAGCAGACAATGTGGGAGGGATACTCAATGGATGTCATTTGTTCATGGAAACAGTTTTTCAACAGTGGTTATAATTTTGTATAAATTTAAGTCAGCTGTTATCTCCTTATAGATTATTAATTAAACAGAAAGATCCAACTGAAGTTTCCCTCAAGATTAAACTTTTGCTTTGCATAATTTGCCATTTGTGGTTCATCTGCTGCTGAGATCTCATTGATGCAAAAAAAAATGTCAGCTTCAGAGTTGGCTTCTCTTACAAATGACACACTCAGCTTTGTGGATTAATGTTAGAAGGGTCCTCTTCTTAAGACAATTAAATGTGAATAAGCTATGCTTCAGAGGCAATCAAGCTGAAATCTCCTCCCTGAAGATATGCATAAGAACAAATGACCTGAAAACTCTGGTCCTGTGCTTTCTTAATACATTCACAGAAATCAAATACCACATTAAAAAGGATTGATACATAAAGGAGAGTTTCAGGAAGGAGTAGAAGCTATTGTTCCTTGTCAAAATGTATTTCAATTCATCTGATAGAATGTCTTAAAATATTTATCATTCAGAAAAGGTTATTATATTGTTATTTTAGTTATCTTAAAAGTTATTGAATATGAATTTTGTGCATTTTAGACTTAGAATAAGCTTCAATAAGATCTATTGTCATACTTAACAACCCTAAAATTCTGAATAAAATACCAGAGTTTTGCAGATATTCAAACTTGCCAGGCAGCTTCAGTGAGAAGTCCCCACAGGTTAAGGTGTCTGACACCCTGAGTTCTGACCACATCCTCTGGACGTGTACTGTGGAAAAAAGAACTGACTCCTCAAGTTGTCTGACCTCCATATGTGTGCCATGGTCCTAAGGCCTCCCTGACACCACACACACAAATAAATTAATCTAGTAAATTCTGAAAACAAAACAACCTTTGAATTATACATTGATTAATAATGATTGGATCTGGAATGTGTTACAAAATCTGTAAACTACAGCGATGGCCCAGATGAAAAGTATTCTGAGGGAGAAATCCCTGCTGCAGTTGTTTAAACACCATTGCTTCTGGCTGGTGAGTGAATGTACTCTGCTGTTACTGCAGCTGCCATCCTTGCTGACAATGGTACCAAATTAGTATTTGCCTTCCAGTGTGGACTAAAGATCATGGCTTTCTAGGCTTAGGATAACTGATGTATCCAGATTTACAAATGACCAGTTACTATGTTCTCAACCTTTCCAGTGTATAGACAGTCAATGTTCAACTATATAATTCTTACTGTGTAAGCTGGTCTGACAAACCTTCTATGATATATATTTGCCCCATCACTTCTGGTACTCCAGAGAACCCTGTATAATAGAGAGTAATATAGAATTATGATTTATGCTTAGAGAAATTATCAAGCCAGAATGGAGAGGCTAAAAGAAAGACTCCTGGTCATAATAAGTAGGTGAATAACTTCAGAATAAGAAAAATTACCAACAAGAACATAGCAAAAAAAGAAAGATTGAGGAAACAGAAACATTGAGTTGGTATACAAACTTACATCAGGTTCCTTAGAGATTTCTGGACATTCCACAGAAATTGGTAATATATAGAGGCTGTCACTGAATTCTAGCTGATGAGTATATGCCAAAGTTAGAATCACTACTCGCTTGGAGGGACAAGATAGAACAGAACCCAGAATTTATACAGAAAAGCTCTGTGTACATGTAATATGCACTTCAAAGTTAGGTGCCATATACCTGTGTGCTGACAAGTCCATTAAAAAGTCACATTAGAGTCTTGGAGAGATATACACACCCATTATCCCAGCACTCTGGGAGCAGAGAAAGGAGGATTCTGAGTTTGAAGCAAACCTAGGGTATATAGTAATTTGCAGCCAGTTTCAGCCTCTTAGAGCAACTCTATCTCAAAAATAAATAAATGTGTGATTATTGCTGGTAAGAAATCTTTTACATGCTATCTTAGTTAGGATTTCTTTTGCTGTGGAGAGACTCCGTGACCTTCACAACAATTATATATATGTATGTATTAATTCAGGTGGTGGCTTACCACCTGAGGTCTACGGTGGGAAATGACAGTGTGCAGGCAGACACTGTACTGGAGAAGTAGGGGAGAATTCTATATCTTGCAAGGAATAGGAAGTGTTCTGTGACACTCAGCAAAGCTTAAACAAAAGAGACCTCCAAGCCCACCTCCACACTTCCTCCAACAAAGCCATACATCCCAATAGGACCTCTACCTTTGGGAAGCATTTTCTTTCAAATCACCACAGATACTTAGACAAATAAGAAACAAATTAAGATGTCATTATTGAATTAAACATCCAAAAGTCATCAAAAGAGATTCACAGGAGTTTGGAGATGACAGAAAAAAAGACCAGTACAAGCAAAATGTATCTATAGAGCCTATAAAAATAGAGAAGAAAGGGGTAAAATATGTATAAAAGGAAGAGTAGAGCCAGAAAGTAAAAGGAGGATGAGAGAAAGTAGGAGGAAGGAAAGAAAGAAGATGTGGGTGGATGGAAAGAGGGGAAGGAAGGACAAAAGAAGAGGAAGGAGAAAGAGGGAGTAGAGTAGGGGATGCAAGTGAAGGTGAAGGAAGAACAGAGGGAGAAAGTGACAGAAGAAGAAAGGGAGGGAAGAAAAGAGAAATGAACGGAGATAGGGATAGAAGGTAGAGAGAGAAAGGAAGGCAGGCAGGTAGGCAGGCAACCAGAACCACTAGCACCCATTTTTGTTAAAGGAGTGAGATGCTATTATTTAATCTTCAGCAAATCAAAATAGGACCAGGGCAAAAAATGTCATTAAGCACAGTAAGAAACATGAGCATACAAAGAGGGTCAACATCATGCCTTTTGCAGACACTCCTTAAACTTACTTCAGTGTGTATCTGTGAGTAAAGTGCTCAGGTGTGGCTCTGTCTACTGGGTGAGGCATTTGGCAGAGATACTCAGCCAGAAATTTTCAATTATTTAGTCTGTGGCCAATGAGACTCTAACAGCATATCCTTTGAATTATTGATCAGCAATACAAATTGATGTTATGTTTAAACACTTTATGGAACCCCTCACTGCATCCTCTCATATGTGTGCACTTGGAATTATGCTTTTGAGATGCACATTATTCATCTTTTAGAATTAAACTGTTTCATCTCACTAGCTCTAGTGTTGCCACTAAACATTTTCATTGTGATGTTGGCTCTACATCCATCAGAACTGCACCCTACTTCAGATCTATGCTTCATTTCTGCACTTATTGAGAGTTTCCACAGACTGTTTAGACTTCCATGGATGCAGATACAATTCTATGATGATCTCAACTGGTCTTTAAAAATTATATTTGTGTGTGTATGTGTGTGCACGCACATGCACGTACACATGTGCTTTGTTCCAAAGTGAAGATCAGATTGTAAGTGGTAGTATTCAGTTTTTTCCTTCCACCACTGTATTCCAGGCCTCAAACTTAGGTTATCAGGCTTGGTGGTTGGAAGCTCTAACCTCTGAGCCTTCTTCTGGGCCCCTCTGTTGTTCTTCACACAGATTAAGCTTGACCTTGATTCCCCATTGAGGCTGTGATAGTCCACCTCATAGAACATCAGTTCATTCTCTTCAGATTTATTGGTTATATATCATTGGTAAATATTGAAGACGTTATGGCATGTATTACTAAATGCAAATGTACTGTAGTAATAATGAATGTCCTAACAAAGAATCAGTGAAAAAAGAAACTAGAAGGCATGAAGACATGAGTCAATATTTAAAGTCCTTGCTACACAAGTGTGAGGAGCTATTGTCACTGAATCCACTGTGTAGGTTTTTAGTAGCCGCAGTGGGAAACCATAGACATGGGGATACCCTGGGTTTGCTGACCAGTCATTCTTACTGAATCCATGAATTCTAAGCAAACATAAGCGACACTGTCTCTCAATATAGTTCAAAGAGAAATAAAGAAAAACACCCAGCACTGGCCTCTAGTCTCTACATGCAGGTCCATAGACATGTGTACATACATGCACACATCATACCACTATATCAGAGTCTTGAAGCTTTGTCTTGTGGTTATTTTCATTTGAATAAAAAGTTAATGTAACATGAGGATTTACCTTTTGGGGGGGAGGGAGAGGAGATTTCTTTGGGACCTTAGGCCCAGAGATACTGTCCATGAATGACACTCCTATTAGCCCACTGAAAAGAAGCCTTGATGAATTGCCTTAATAAAATATGAAAGTACCTCCTCATTTTAGTACAGCTTTGTTTTAGTGTATCTTTCCAAGATCTCATTTATCTGGATTACACAAGTATGCAGCAGAAATTATGTCTGGGTTAATCATGGCAATTTATTACATTGAAGGCCATTAGAATGTTGGTTAATGGTAATCCTCAATGATTAATTTACTCATTGCCCCACATCTGCTTTGGGGACTTTGGAAATATTCTCTGAATAAATTTAGTAACTCATATTCTGCCCCTAGAGCCTTGGAATGATCACCTTTTTGCTTAACTACTCATTTTTATTTAAAAATACGTATAGACTCAGTAATACTTGAGTTCTAATATGGCTTTACTATAATACCTGTACTAGTATGGATAATTTTAGTATAATTATAGCCCATGGGACCTTATAAAGATTAGTGGATGGGTGTTCATCATATGCCAGGACATAGGTTGGTGATTTAAGCAAAAGGGCAAGATAAAGAAGGGATAATAGACTAGCATAAACGTGTAGTTAATCACCCAAAATTCTAAATAAGCTTATTACTTACCTTCCATTAGTAAGAATCTCTCACATGCCAAAGCTGAGAGTTCTAATTTCTGACCATGACATTTGTTCCTTAGATCATGTACAGCCTTTTAAATGGACAGTAAACCCATACAAACCCACACCTCAACATTAGAAAGATAAGTGAGAATGGTGTGAGTGCTAGAGCAATGATGACCAAACTTCCTTAATTTCTGGAAGAAGAATCTCACATAGCCTGAGTTAACCTTGAACTCACTTGTATTCAAGATGACCTCAAACTCTAAATTTTCTCAGCTTACCACGGTAATATTGTTTTGCTTAAGATGACTCCATTTTCTGCTCTTCACCCAATAGCTGCCCACGAACCACATTCTCACCAATACATAACTGGAGTTTTCATACAGACAATTGTTTTAATAAACTAGATCAATGAACCATTGTTTTTTATTTATTTTTATTCAGCTCTACATTTTTCTCCGCTCCCCTCCCTTTTTCTCCCCCTCTCCCTTCAATCCTCCCCAAAGGTCCTCATACTCCCAATTTACTCAGGAGATCTTGTCTTTTTCTACTTCTCATGTAGATTAGATCTATGTATGTCTCTCTTAGTGTCCTCATTGTTGTCTACATTCTCTAGGATTGTGGTTTGTAGGCTGATTATCTCTGCTTTATGTTAAAAGCCACCTATGAGTGAGTGCATGTGATAATTGTCTTTCTGTGTCTGGGTTACCTCACTCAAAATAATGTTTTCTAGCTCTATCCATTTTCCTGCAAAATTCAAGATGTTGTTATTTTTTCTGCCATGTAGTACTCCACTGTGTAACTGTACCACATTTTACTTATCCATTCTTTGGTCGAGGGGCATTTAGGTTGTTTCCAGGTTCTGGCTATGACAAACAAATTTGCTATGAACATAGTTGAGCACATGTCCTTCTGGCATGATTGAGCATCCTTTGGACATATACCCAAAAGTGGTATTACTGGGACTTGAGGAAGGTTGTTTCGTAATTTGCTGAGAAATGGCCACATTGGCATCCAAAGGGGTTGTACCAGCTTGCATTCCCACCAGCAATGCAGAAGTGTTTCGTTTTCCCCACAACTTCTCCAGCATAAGTTGCCATTAGTGTTTTGTTTGGTAATTGTTAAGAGAAACTTCTGCCACCAGGCCTGCTCATTGTAAGACCTTATAAAGCCTGCCCTGCATCGCTCCAAGCCCAGAGTCTTTTTTGAATGTGGCAGCTCTTGACTATTAGCCAATAAAGAAATCTTACTCAGACCATCATTGAATAGTACTCTTCTATGTATTGTGTGTGTAGAACATCTCCACCTCCTGGCTGCTAGGATAATAGGTTGTGCATAATTATGCTTGGTTTATATGGTGCTGAACACCAAATCCAGGACTTCTGAATACTAGACAACTATTCAAAGACACAGCACCAACTTGATCATCACACTTTTTCTAAAAGATAAATCATACTAAGCTTTGATAGCTATGCATGGACTCTATTAAATTATCATTCTTACCACTTCCACCTATTCTTCCTTTTGTTTCTTTCCCTTCCATCCCTCAGTTCTAATTCCCTCCATTTTTCTTTTCTATTTGCTTCCTTTCGCCTATTGCTTTTCTTCCTTTCCTTCCGTTATCTACCCTTTTTCCCTCCTTTGCTTCCTCCCTCACCAGTAAAATTGCTATAATTATTTCAGCTTTCAGAAAGCAAAATTAAATCACTCAATCATCCAGATTTGACAGACTAGTTATTTTTATTTTACCATTTTATGCTTTGGGGCAAAAGTTTTAGATAGAATTTTCTTTGAACATGGGAGAGCTGTATTCTGTGAAATCCATTACAGTATTTATAGTGATCTAAGCCACTCAGTACCTAAAGCACAACTAGTACAATGTAGACAATCAGACTGGACACCTATTTATCTTTTATATAATTCAAATTTAATTACAGACATTGCAACACTTTTCCAAACTCTGTCCTTATCTCATGGTTCAATATCAAGTGTAGCCTTTGACCTGGGAAAGTACAATGACCTCACATAGGTGCTTGATCTTGATTAAATTGTTTTCCTCTCCTCCTCTGACTTTTTTTTCTAGTCTTCCTCTCTCTTTCCATCTTTCTCCTTCTCTGGTCTCCTTCCTTCTCCTCCTCTTCCTCTTTTTCCTGTTCCTTTGCTTTATTCTCCTCATACCCTTCCTAATATTTCTCTTTTTCTTCCCTTCTCCCCCTCTTCTTTTGCATTTCCTTCTACACATTCCCACTATTACCTGCAATCAGGCCTGAAACATGTAATCCTCCTCCTTGATTGATTTTGTCTTAAATGTCATTTTTTTCTGTGAACTGTAACTGCATATCTGGACAGCTTAATGGATATTCTATTGTCTTGTGTGATTTCTGGTGTCTCTGTCAATCCATATATATGCTATAGTTACTGACCAAATTGAAGATCTAGCAAAGAACTTGACATAAATCAGTAAGGCTGTAACAAATACTCTTGGGTGATAGCTTGGAGGTCTACTGCTTAAAGTGTTCTGTAATCAAACTCCAGAAAGAGGTAGAAAAACCCACCTTCTTAAGAACACATACCCTCATCAAGTGCCAAAATGAATTGTATTAGAGCACTTGCCCCAAATTTTGAAAGGCTTAAATATGTGTACTTGTTTCTGAAACATTGTTAGCACCTTACTGAATAAAAGTGTGGCTTTGGGTCTCAGTGCTTGGGGTGGGGGTGGGAGAGAATGGCTCCCACAGGAAAGCAATATGGTGTGTACACCTGCTAACTTAGGAGATGTCACTTACTGTTTCACTTCACGGGTCTATCATGTATCAGGAATTAGAGAAGCTCAACAGAGATGAACAAAGTTAACCAGGATATTAAAATATACTTTTAATATTTTCCTTACGCTACTTCTAAAAGCTGTGTAGTTTTTAGAACCTTTGGTATGGAGTACTGGTTTATTGGTGTGTTTTTTTCCCAAGCAGGTGTGTATACATGATTGAAAGCCTTCTTTTCATTTATCTGCATGCATGACTGTCTGGTGTAGGTCTGAGTCCCATGAAGACCAAAAGGGACTGCCATGTCTCTGGATCTCATAGGCAGTTGTGAGCCCCCAAAGTACTATTGGAAATTGTATTCTCCAGAAGAGCAGCACTTGCTTGTATCTGCTTAGGCATGTCTCTAGTCCATTCACAAGATTTTCTTTTAAGGTCAGTTTTCATATCTATGTTAATAGTCTTCAGTGATGTCTATCAATGTGTGTCCAGAAAACATTTGCATCAGAATTAGGCAGTAGACACAAAGACCAAGGTCTTATGTCCGGGAACTCATCATGATGAATCAGGTCCCATTCTTACACCTATTACTGTTATTCTAGGATATGAACTCTGCCCATGTCTTTCTTATAAAATATGACTAACAAAGACATAGAGTTTCATGACTTGAAATAAGTTGACATTTATAAAATGCTTATAAACATGTCTGATGCATAACAAACACTGAGTAATTGACTGAATAATTACAATTACTTGGAGTGTAAACCGAGGTGTGATGCAGCGCCAAATCTCTATCCCACTCAAACTCAAATGGACTAGAATCTCTCTCTCTCTCTCTCTCTCTCTCTCTCTCTCTCTCTCTCTCTCTCTC
>JAQHUG010000071.1:4994652-5012275 GCA_028555095.1 Dicrostonyx torquatus | reverse complement strand
AGAGAGAGAGAGAGAGAGAGAGAGAGACACTCACACACATTTTTGTGTGTATTTATATGTTTGTTCTGACATTCATGTGTGTCAGTGTAGATGTGTGGACCACAACGTGTACGTGGAAGTGAGAGGACAACCTTGGCTGCCAATCTTCAACTACCTTGCTTGAGAATTGGTCTATTATTCTCTGTTGTGTACTCCAAACTAGCCAGCCCATGAACTTCTATGGATTCTCTCATTTGCCTCTTAGGTCTCTGCCAAAACAGTGGTATTGCAATCACTCCTGCTATGCCACCAGGTTCTATGTGGATTCTGGGGACTCCAACTCATGTCCTCACATTTGCACCACAAGTGTTTTTTATCCACTGAACTATCTCCCCGGTCTGAATCCAAATCTCTTGTCTCTGTAGCAACTTAAGATCTTCAGACGCTTCAGGACTGCCAGGTTTTAAGGCCACTGTTTTTATATTAGGTTCCTTGGTGAACTGAATCCGTTGGTGTGGTTAATATAGAAAATTCCTTCTTATTGAACAAGTTAGAGCCTTATGACTGTTAAATCTCCAAATCCTTATGGGAAATCACTGCCCTACACTCTGATTAAATGAATCAGTAAAGCTTGTTTCTGGAGTGGCTAGTGTCACAAAATGGTGGATCTCAGTATAGTTTTTCTCCGCTTATAACTAGGTAGTTTTTCTTCTGTGATCAGATTCTCCAGGATAGTGAGAGATTTCTACCTGTATATTTACATAACTAAAACTTGTATATAACTGGGACCACTGAGAATTTGGGATACAATTCTTTCCTTGAAAAGCCAATGAAGACTCTATCCAGGAAGAGAAAATCTCTGATATAAAAATATAGCCTCAAATTTTTTTCAGGAGAAAATAATGTCAGTTGTGCATGATGATTTTTACAGTGCATATTTTAATTCCAGAAGGAAATTTAGAAGTGCTGTGAAATCTGTGAATATTTATTTTGTCATTAGAGTCAATTTTCACAGCTGCACTGGATGACTTTACATAATACACAAAACAGGACCATAGGGCCAGAGGGATGGCTCAGCGGTTAGGAGCACTTGCTGCTCTTACAGAAGACCCTGATTCAATTCCCAGCACACACATGACAGTTCCCAGTTATCTGCAACTTCACTTCCAGAGGAACTACTTCCACTACCTTCTCAGGCAACAGGCATGCACATCATATAAAGACATACATGCAAGCAAAAGATTCATGCACATAAAATGTAATTTTTAGCCAGAGAGTGGAGGCACACTCCTTTATACCAGCACTTTGGAGGCAGAGGCAGGTGGATCTCTGTGAGTTTAAGTCTAGCCTCGTCTACAGAGTGAGTTCTAAGATAGGCACCAAAGCTACAGAGAGAAACTGTGTCTTGGGAAAATGAATAAATAAATAATATTTAAGTGGTATTATAATCTGGATCAGATTTTCACATATAAAGGGTCAAAAATCCAAAAACTGGGAAGTACCCACTCCAATCAAGGTTGAGATTCTGAGACCTGTCACAGTTTAAGGGCTCTGTCACACCAGAACCTCTAAAACAAACTTCCAGAAAAAAATAGGCATTTGTTTATTATTTATTACTTATTTTTAAGAACTCTTTTGAACTTGTATATATGTGTAGGGGCAGGAGAATGTGGTGTTGTTCGCTTCAGGGACTGATCCCTTCTATCTAGAGAGATACAGGGGGTTTGGGCTAACCCAGTGTCGATGCTGGGAATAAATGGGAGCCCTACAAAGAGCAGCACACACTCTTATATACTGAAACATCTCTCCAGATAGCATTTGCTCTTATACCGATGAATGTTTTTATACATGACAGTTAAAGGTTTTATAATCTGAAAGTATTATATTTTACAACTGAACTGGAGTTCCCAGTTTCATGGTAACAATAACTGTGGGATGAACTGTATCCTTCCTGGCCCACAGGTGGAAGCTTGACCTAGTGCTTAAGTTTCATTTCTTTTGCTGTAATAAAATATCCCAAGTAAAAGCAACTCAGGAAGAAAGAGTTTATTTGGATTACAGTTCATTATATAGTCTATCATCATGGGGAAATCAAGGCAAGACATTATTATATCCACAGTCAAGAACAGACAGACGAGAAAGTCACCTGCTGTGTGCTTGCTTGGTATTTTTATTCAAATTTCTTCACTCTTGTAAGGTTTAGTGCTCAGTCTAGCAGATGGTGCTGATCATGGACTGGGTCAGATAACAAGACGGTTCTCCACACATACCTTCCACAGAAGAACCTGATCTGGATAATTCCTCATTAAGACTCTTTTCAGTAATTCTGACTTTTGCAAGTTGACAGTTAAAACCAATCATCATTTGTAATTCCCAATGTGTGTGTGGTGGGAAACTGTTTCTTTAAAGAGATTATTTAAAAGCACATCATTCAAGTGAGCCTTCTTCCAACCTTCTTGTTAGATGCATAGGAAGGGGCTTTTGGGGAATGTATATGTACAGAGAAGTCATGTGAGAGAAGGAGGATGATATGGCCACCATAAAGTCGAGGCAGGGAGCCTCGGGCAAAACAATTCATATAGACATGATGATCATAGACATCCTGACTCTAGACAATAAGGCAATAAACCTCTGTTATCCAGAGAAACTTTATTATAGGAACTCTGACACATATAAACAGTAATAATCACTGCAACATTATTTTGTGTGGTTTCATTGAATCCATACTCAAATACAAAATGTAAAGAGGGCTACCTCCTAGAAAGCCATTGCCTTCTGTAAACTAGTTTATGTGATTACTCACTTCAACCCACCAAAATTGGGCCCATGAACTTCACTCATGAAGAGAACTTACAAAGCTCTGTTGCTTCACAAGGGATGACAGTTAGTTAATGGGTGCTGTGAGTGATACGTTCTTGTTGTGGCCACCAACAAGCTTCCCATGTTCTTGTGAATACCTCCTAACCCTTGGCCCTCTAAGCAACCCAAATACAATTAATTAGTTCACTGAGGTAGACTCGGGTGAAATGATTTCTTTCATCTGTCATTGTGCTCTAACTGGGTGATCGTTTGATCAGCTCCTCAGGAAAAGTCCACACAGCAGTACTGTTGGAAAGGGAAGGTCATGAGGCGTTAGGAGGGCTTGCTGCTCTTGGAGAGCACTGGAGTTCAGTACCCAGTGCCCATGTCAGATAGCTCATAGCTGTTGGAACTCCAGATCCAGGGTGTCTGATGCCCTCTTCTGCTCCCCTTGAGTGCATGCATGTGTGAGCATATACACATGGACACACAGACATGAACTTATTAATTTATTAATTCATTTATTAATTAAAATAAATCTTCCAAACTTACTAAAAGTGGAATTAGATTCTAGGAAGTCAGGCCAGGGATAAAAAGCAACATTGTTAGCAAGTTCTAAGACAGAAAGTCTCACATCCTCATCTTTGAATGATCAATGAATTCTTTCATGATTTCATTGTCCTGTGTGGCTTTCTTGAGTCTCCAACTGCAAGGAACTTGGCTTTCTGGATTCATGGGAACAGGGAGACTTTAGACATTGTCTCTCAGTGCACTGCCAGTAAATCCAGTACCTATCGGTGTACTGCCTCTCAATACATTGCCTCTTAGTCCACTGCCTCTTAGTACATTACCTGTCAACACAGTCTGTCTGTTCACTGCCTCTCAGTAAGTAAGCTTTTCGGCTTAGCCACTGTAAAGAAACTGAAATACCATCAGTAGGCAGGATCACTTTCCTGTAAGTGGGGCCGAACTCGTCCCTGCCATATAACTTGTAGAGCTCAGGAACACTGTAAGCCTTATGCAAACTCCTCAAAACTTTGGGGATAGCACTTCCGTTGGAGGAAAGTACAGCAATGTCTGTTTTCAATCTAACCTCCCTCATAGCATTTTCATGAAAATATCATGTGATTTGCTAACACTGTTGAATTCACAATCTGTTAACTGTGGCCCCCGAGAAAGAAGCATCCAGGAGAAGGATAACTTGTGCTTAGCCTCTATTAGAGTACTTCACTAGGAACCTGAACCTTTCTTATTTATTAAGATTGGGCTATGAACTTGTCAGAATTGTGTGTTAACCAAACACCCATGCACACAAGTCATGGTCATGAAAGACTGCTATAGCTTCTGTCAGTGTGGAAATTTCCATGCATCTCCTGTGTCCTTTACAGTGATGGTACACTATCAGCATTTTGTCCAAATGACATAATGAGATCAGGGTCTTGAGAGACCTTCCTGTTGTTTCTCTATATTGTGGTAACACCTTAGTAGCTGACTGGCTTTAATCACTACAGAAGCATTTTCTTGTAGTCAGATATCCAACAAACATTTCACTGAGCTAATGTCAAACTGTCAATGGGGAGATTCCTGTGTGATGCCAAAAAAGATCTTTGTTAGAGTTTAAAAGATATTGTTACAGTTTAACATTAAAAACTCATGAAGGAAAATCTTCCCCTCTGGCCAGAAAATGGAATCCCTGGCCTGGGTGGAGAACTAATGTTTCAGTAGGGCAGGTCAGTTACCTGGCAAAGGGATCACCCCTCAGAAAGACAGATCCTCCTTAAGTCATGCTGAAGACATAGTGGGAGGAATAATTATCTCATTAACTACACAATGTATTTCTCCTTCTCAGAGTCTTACTCTGTTCATTGGCTTTCAGAGGTGCAACCTTGCAACTTGATAAATACAATGTTTTTGAATTACCCATAAAAATTTTAACTTTTCTTGTTTTTTCTCTTTCTATTCTAAGCATGTTTTTGCTAACACTTTGGGATTTTATTCTTCCTCAAAATTCCTCTGCCTACTTTGTAACTGCTTGCCTGTTACATGAATGACTTCTGTTTAACTCCAAAGGCATGACTTTTCCCTCTTTGTTCTCTTTGTTCCTCCTCTGAGCAGCTGCTAAGATGTACAGTTCAATGCCTCATATCTTTTCTTTTAAGTGACAAAATAATCTTAAATCTGTTCTTAAATTTTTTTATCAACAGAAAATCTCAAATGGAACATGAATCTCCCAAGCAGTGTTATTATTTAGATCATCAGCAGAATTGAGCTCTTTATTGTTACAGTAGTAAGACATCTTTGTTAACTATTAGCTTGCTTTTGGAATTGTGAGGGAGAAAACCTGTGCTTTGGAAGCTTCCAGGCCCAGTCACCCTTCCTTAAAATTATAATGGAGGAGGTAAGTAAAAGTGAAAAACAGTTAAAAAAAAAAGGAAGAAAAAGAAGAGATGTCTTAGAGTTTCTATTGCTGTGAAGAGACACAATTGCCACAGCTACTTTTATGAGGGAAGCTATTTAACTGGAGGTGGCATCAAGTTTAAGAGGTTTAGCTCATTGTTATCATGGTGAGAAGAATGGCAGCATGTAGGAAACACAGTGCTGAGAAGAAGCTGAGACATCTATAACTTTATCCAGAGCCAACAGGAAGTGAACAGAGTCCCACACTGGGTGCAACTTGAGCATATAAGACCTCAAGACCTGCTCCTACAGTGATATACTTTTCCAACATGGCCACACCTACTCTAACAAGGCCATACCTCCTAATAATGCCAATTCTTATAGTAAAACATTTAAATACATGAGTTTATGAGAGCTATTTGTATTTAAACCACCATAGAAGATTTATTCAATGTTCCCATCTTCAGAAGGGAAGGAAAGTAGTCCAGTGATTACCTTCCCCCATCTTCCTTGGTGGCTTTAGTAGAGGATTAAATTTGAATAGAAGGCAACATAACTAAAACATGGTCACAGTGTGGTCCCACCCATCATTATTCTCCCTGCTTCAGTCTATCCTACAGTCGTTTCTTCTAGGAGACAAGCTCCCATTTGACATCAGGGACAGTGTGATAACTGTGCAGGAAAGCCAATTTCTTCACATCTGCTTTCTTAGTGGTCACAAATGGGAGGGGCACAGCAGCCAATATCTTCAATCCTGCCTGGACCAGCACAAGCCGAAGGCATCTCTCAGATTATCTACAGACCATTCACTAACTGGTTCATGATGAGCTTTCTTGTCATATCTCTTTGAATTTTCCTCTTTCTGTGTTCTGCAGCCATATTTGTTGTTGTTTTAAATTGAAAATTCCTCCACAAAGGCAGGAGACCAGTTCCTGTAACCACAGAGCTCAGGGAATTTAGAAAGTACAAGATTCATAGTCCCCATCCTCGAAGTTTCATATGTAGTAAAGATACGAAAAAAGTAGAATCTGTTCAGTGGCCCTGCTTGCAAGTTGTACAAGGAATGTGGCCTCTGTGAATCATCACCAATGCTGGGGTGGGCTTTCCAATAATTCAGCTGCTTTAAAGGAACCCTTGCTCCTGGAAGGAACCCTGATAAACTCACTGGTATATAAACTAGACTTGTGTTTAATTTTCATCAATCTGTCAGTGCTGTCTTATATGGGATTGACAGATATTCATTCATGTTCACATGAAAAAGCCCATACGACATTCCTTTCTATCCTTTTTACATGATTCTGTTCTTTCTGTTTATGGATTAACTGGTTTTCAATTTTAATTCCATTGACCATAAGTCATATTTACTAGTTTGGGAATCATGCTGTGGTCATATTAAGGATCAGTCTTCTAACACAATCATTTAACTTGGACAATTAGCAGGTAGGTCTTGTGTGGGTGAGTTCTGAGACTGATTCAGGCAGCTCTGAGCACAAATTAAATTCACCCAGTGAGCTGAGACTTCCTGGGGAAGTGGCATGCTCTGAGGGAGACCATGTGTACAAAGAAAAAACAAATTTGATCCTTCAAGTATAAGGGCGATAAATGCAAAGGAGCCCTGGGCTCTTCTACTTGACATTAATAATGGTGACAGGAAGTGTCTCTAGAGGATGGCAGCTCTGCACACTTGAAACCCTTTTCAAGTTTAAACTCTAAAGCAGACTGAGCCTTCATTTTTCAATAATGAAGTTTAAAGCTGAATTGCATGCAATAAATCAAAACTAAATATACAAAGTATGAGGAAAGTTTTTCCTATCTCTTAGTGGAATTTCCTATCTATTTTGTTGGCTTACATTAATTATATGAAGTAAGGGATTGTGTCAAGACATTTTCATATATATTTATAATACATGCTCAGGAGGTGGGGCAGGAGGATCAGAAAGAAGTTCAAGGTCATCTTTAACTACATAGAAATTATTGTAGTACATGAGGTACTGTTCCAAACAATACAGGTAATAAAATTGCATTACAGTTTTTAAAATTAAACAGTATTAAAAATATAAGAATAAGAATTAATAACTAACAGCAAAAGATATTTTGATTGCATTCATTCTCATTCACTTCTTTCATCTCATTTCCACTCATTTTTCCTCTTCCTTTTTTCAATCAGTAGAACATCTTTTATTTTCATGAGGTACATACGAATACACACACACACACACACACACATATGGAAGACACAGTTTCTTTGTGTAATCTTCACTCTCTTAGTAACTCTGTAGACTAAGTTGGCTTCAAACTCACAGAGCTCGACCTGCCTCTGCTTCCTGAGTGCTGGGATTAAAAATATGTACCACCCAGAGCAAATAATTTTATTTTTGTTTTTGTTTTCCTTTCTATTAAGCCTACAAATCACAATCCCACAGAACCTAAACAAGAATGAGTACCCTAAGAGAGATATACATATATCTAATCTACATGAGAAGTATAAAAAGACAAGATCTCCTGAGTCAACTGGGAGCATGGGGACCTTGGGAAAGGGTTGAAGGGGGGGAAGAGGCAGTGAGGGGAGCATAGAAAAATGTAGAGCTCAATAAAAATCAATTAAAAGAAGAGTTTGAAGGAAGAGGTGGCACTTGTCATGCATCACATTGCTCCAGCTGTGCAGTCCCTACTCTTGGTATCAAAGCAAATATACATATTTCTCAAACTCTTCTTACACAACAGAAAAGATAAGAAGCAACAAGTGAAGGTTTTTTTTTTTTTTTCCTAAATTCATGGTTAAATTTCTAGTGTAAATTTGAGAGTATTTTAAACTCAACATGAAGGGGTCTGGGGATGCAGATCAGTTCACAAATTGCTTGCCTATCATATACATATTCCTGGGTTAGATTTTTCAGCATTGCATAAACCAGGTGCTGTAGGTCACACCTACAATCCTAGCTCTGGTTAGACAGATATAAGAGAGTCAGTAGTTCAAGATCATCCTAAACTACATAAGAAAATAGTGGCTTACATGAATTATATGAGGCACTGTTGAAAAGGAAAAATAATAAAATGCAAAGGAATAAATAAATAGGTAGAATGAATAAGTAGAGGGTAAATATACTTTTTGGCAAAATCACCTCTCAAAACTTCCATAAAAGAGCTCAACTTACTGTGTCAACACTCTACAAACTAGGTATTCTATAACACGTAAATATACCACCCGGGCAAATCTTCCTACAGAGAGCAATGGGGCCAAGTTTACCCTGCAAGAGACTCCTGGATGTCATTTGAATCTAAAGATTGTACTTCTTAATGTATATAGCTCAATAATATTTATTGGTTACTAAAATATCCCAAGCACTTCCAGTTTTTGTTTAAAATCTCTGATAGTCCCTACCTAACAAAGCAAGTAAACCCTTTGTGAAACAGACAACTATCTGTGCTAAATTACAGAAACACAGACATACAAGCACAGAAGAGAGTTAAATGAGCATGTTTAGCAAAGTTTACATGAAGACACAATAAATAGAATTATGACACTAAACGTGGAAATCAGGATGGCACACAATTAGAAGCTTCACCCTTTTGGCTAGCATTCACTGTGCTGGAACTAAGTAATTATCAATATAGAATCCCCATGGGCCATAAGGTCAAATATATAGTGACATTCTAATAAAATATACTTACTAGAGCAGTAGTGGCATAAATGCTATGGTAGTAACCAAGCAACTTTTGGTTGTATTAGAGCTTTGCTCCATCAGCTGGAACCCATATCTGACACTGTTAATGAGGTCAAGAATCTCAGACTACATAGGTCATGGACCCAAGGAGAAAACTCTACTATTACTCTGTCAAATGAAAATAGTCGTAAATTGGCTCCTAATGACATATGACTATATCCATAGGTCAGCGCCTTATTCAATCATCATTAGAGAAAATTCTTGTGATAGATGGTAATTAACCCAGACAGAGACCCATAGCTGGACAACACACAGAGAGTGAAAGACTGTGGATCGTTCAGCTATTAGTGGGATATTTGTGTCACACTTCTCCCTCAGGACTCAGAGATCTATGTAGAAGAGGTGTCAGAAAGATTGGAAGGGCCAGAGGTGGAAAATGACTTCAAGGAACACCATTTTACAGACATAACAGGAATGGTACATTCACAGAATGAATTCCCAGGGACTATATAGTACCTGTAAGTCCTATACAAGTACAAATCAGACAAAATCCAGTACTGAAAGGTAAAACTAGACAAACTCTTACTCACAATCAAGAAACTGTTTGCAATTGATACCTGCTGAGCGAAGGGGGAGAAAAATCAATGTTCTTCTGCATGGTGTCCTTGGATATAGTAACCATATTACAGGGGAGGTAGCATTCTCAGAAAGAACTGGCTAATACAAAAGGAACTTTGTGCTTTCTGTTTTCTCATTTATTGCAGAATATGTTGATGTGGGAGTGTTCTCCTGTATTTTGTATTACTCTTATTGGTTGAATAAAGAGCTGCCTGGCTTATAGATAGGTTAGCCCTTAGGTGGGCAGAGTAGACAGAACGGAAGTTCTGGGAGGAGAAGAAAGAAAGTGGGCCAGTTGCCATGAGGCCCCTGCCGCAGAGAGAAGTACCGTAGAACCATCCAGTAAGTCACCCACCTCGTGGTAACATACAGACTTTTATAATCGGTTAATTTAGATGTGAGAGCTAGCCAAGAAAAGGCTAGAGATAATGGGCCAGTCAGAGTTTGAATGAATACCGTTCTCCCGTGGTTCTTCTGGGTGCAGCTGAGTGGGCCAACGGCTGGCGGCTGGGAAACACAACCCGCAACCCTTCCCCCATTTACAATATGTGCATGTGTGTGTACATGTGCATACTTGCTATTTTTGAGTGTTTTTTGTCTTTTTATTGTCCTTTTTAAAAACTAGTTTCCCCCTTTCCTCTTTATTCTCCCATACAATACATCCCAATCACAGCCTCCCCTCGATCTACTCATCACAGTCCTGCCCCATCCCTGCCACCAGATCTATTGTTCCTGTTTCTCATCAGTAAAGAGCAGGCAACCCAAAGATAGCAACTGAACATGGCATACCTAGCTGCAATAAGATTAGACTAATACCCTCATATCAAAGCTGTAGGAGACAGCCCAGTAGGTGGAAAAACTCCCAAGAGCAGAAAAAGGAGTCAGAGACACCTTACTCTAACTGTTAGGAGTTGCTCGAAATCCCCAGTCTTTTCTTTAAGAGAAAAAGAATGTGAAATGAGTAGGAAAGGGGGATCTGGGAAGTTTTGGGTAAGAGTAAAGAATATGATTAAAATATATTGTATGAACAATTTGAAAGTAAGTAAAAAGGAAAGCTTTCATGAGAAAAATAAGCTTTCAATTAAGTGTTGTTAAGTCAGTGGAAGATAATCTAGAATATGGTGAGGAGAGTTGTCTGAGTCTGTGGAAGGAACTAAACCTGAAGCCACAGAAATAATGGTATTTTAGAACACGGTGGGAGCAAAAATGTTGTGAAAGGATTCAGACCTTCTTATTTAGATGACATATATGTCAGAAACACATATAGAGACAATAAAAAAATAGAGTGGGTGGAAACAAAATATGTACAAGGAATTTTACCATTTTCTTTTGTGTGTGTGTGTGTGTGTGTGTGTGCTTTTGTATGTGTGTGTGGTGTGCTTATGCACAGATGTGATCCTTCCCACATGTATGAGTGCAGATGAGTGTGTGCCTGTGGTAGCCTGAGGTTGTTACTGAGATTCTTCCCTGGTTGCTTTCTACTTACTCTTTTTGAGGTAGAGTCTCTCACTTGAAGCTAGAGCTTGCACATGTGACTACTCTCATTAGCCAGTTTGCTCTGAAGATCTCTTGTCTCCTTTGGAGGAGGCTGGGATTACAAAAGGCTACTGCTTCTACAAAGCATTTAGAGTTCTGGGGATCTGAACTCTGGTTCTCCTTTGTTTAGCAAGTTTTAGTTGCTGAGCCATATCCTCATAGTCTTGTCTCAGTAGGTTTAAAATGTGTATTACTATGCTTAGAGAGTAGTATTAACAACAAAAGAGTGCAAGTCAATGATAAAAATAAGGAGTCTGTCAGGATTTGGAGTAGAGGTGAGTAAAACTGTAACTGTTGACACAAGAATGAAAGCACTAAGCAGACATGTCGGCCTTTCCATAGGTCTCAGACTGTTAAAACAATGGAGCATGAGTAGCTAGAATTTTCTTAGAAATCTTTTATTATTATTATTACAAGAAAAATTTACATTTACTCCCCTTGTTTCCTGCCCTCCCGCTCCCCCCCTACCCCACCGCCCTCCCCCTGCTTCCTTAAGAGGGGGCAGGATACCCTGCCCTATGGGAAGGGCTTGGGTCTAAGAAGATGTGCATCCATATAGAATAAGTTCCCAAAAAGCCAATACATGCAGAAGAGATAGGTCCCAGTGCCATTATCATTGGCTTCTCAGTCAGTCCCCATTGGCAGTCACATTCAGAGAGTCCGGTTAGGTCATATGCTCATTCAGTCCTGGTCCAGCTGGATTTGATGAGCTCCCAATAGATCGAGCACACTGTCTCTGTTGATAGGCCAGTCCCTCAAGGTCCTGACGTCCTTGCTTATCTTCTCCCTCCTTCTGCTCTTCCACTGGACCTTGGTAGCACAATCCCTTGCTCTGGTGTGACTGTGGGTCTCTGGCTCTATCTCCATCCATCATGCAAAATTTCTATGGTGACGATTGAGATATTCAACTCCTCTGCTGCCCAAGTACCTAGCTGGGACTTCCCTGTGAATACCTGGGATCCCCTCTAGAGACAAGTATCTTGAAGATCTTAAAATGACTCCTGTTAATGTAGATATCTTATTCCCTTCTCCAATATCCACCCTTCCTCCATCTCTACCCTCCCACAACCCCAGGCTCTCCCCGGTTCTTCCTTTCTCCCTTCTACCACCCTCTCTTTCGCTTACCCCCTCCCCCAATCCCTACCTCCACCCCCATTCCCACACCCGTGCTTCCAACTTTTGTCTGACGATCTTGTTTGCTTCTGACTTCCAGGAAAATCTATACGCTTAATGTCCTTTGTTAATGGCTAAGGTCGACTAATAAGTGAGTACATACCATACTCATCTTTTTGGATTTGGGATATCTCGCTAAGGATGGAGTTTTCTATTTCCATTCATTTGCATGCAAAATTCAAGATGTCATTGTTTTTTTCCGCTGAGTAGTATTCTAATGTGTATATATTCCACACTTTCTGGATCCATTCTTCCATTGAGGGGCACCTAGGTTGTTTCCAGGTTCTGGCTATTACAAATAATGCTGCTATAAACATAGTAGCACAAATGCTTTTGTAGTATGGTTGAGCATCTCTTGGGTATATTCCCAAGAGTGGTATTGCTGGATCCTGCGGTAGGTTGATTCCCAGTTTCCTGAGAAGCTAGAAAGAGAAAGACTGAATGGACCACAAGGAAGCTGGGGTTTCCCTAGAAATCTCAACTAGAAACTTAGTTCTATTCGGAGGAGCTCAGTTCTGACAACTTTTTAAACCACCTTGCAGGGTAAGATGGATCTGGACAATTGATGGGTCAGAGATGGGTGGGACCACACCTTGACCAGCATCATTTAGCTATGTACACCTTCTGTCCTCTACTCAAATCCTATTCTCTGAAGATGGGCATAGGCATCACCTTGTATATTTGACAAGCAAGTCTGAAGGTTTTTAAAGAAGTAACTTGTCCCACTGACAATGTTAAATCTAGGAAATGAGTCATGGAAGAGGATTGCATCAGAATAAAAGTTATAAAACTGGAAATGTACCTAATTAAAAAGCACGGCGTATTTTGCACCTGTATTTTTCTTCCTATAGTGCTTATGCAAAGCTAAAGTGGATGTTCAAGTTAAGGTAAGATTTTTAGCAGACATATCACAGATGCATTTATTGTTAAAGGTGCTTTTTTGTTGTTTTGACAAAATTTAGACATCTCTATAGCAACCCAGGTGAGGCATTACATGGTCTGATCTGTAAATATAACAAGCTTTTCAAAGAGCACAATATATAATACTGTAATTAGACAGTTTTGCTGTGTTCAGACAATAGCTTGGAAAATACTTTGTATTTAAATTGAGTGATGTGATTGTTTGAGAGAAAAATGATCTTTAGAAAGCTAGTTTGCAAAGGTGAAAATGGTTTATTTTACATCTCCTTTGTGAATGTCGAGTTTTACTTATAAAACACACACACACATACTAATTCATTCACTCACACATACCACTCAAACATATACACATATACCTAATACTGCACACAAGGGTTTGGAGAAAAATGTATCAAAAATTCTTCTGTAGATTCTGTGAGAGTTTTGAAGTTATCAGGGTTTTTTGTTTTATTTTTTTCAAAACCAAAATGCCATTCTCTACATTGTGCTAAATTATCCACAGTTTCCTTGAATCACTTTGGAGTGATCTGCAGTTGATGTCTCTGCCTGTGGGTGAAAAGCCAGTTTTCTTTGGGGGCATTTCCCACACCTATGTGCATAGCCCTACTTCCCTGTTCATAGGGAAACACTGATAAGATTTAGTGGATTATAGCAAAAGGAAGAAAGGACTTGAAGCTGGGAGGAAGAAGTATTGGGGGCACTAAGAGGGAGCTTGGGGAGAAGATTGAGTGGTAGATATGATCAAGACACATTGTTTACATGTGTGAAATTTTCAAAGAATAAATAAAAGTACATTCAATGTTATCAATTTTAATGTTTTTCAAGTGAGTACATGATAGGGACCCTCCTTCAGCCAATGACCTTTGAGAGGCTGGACCAGTTCTGGCATGACTTTTTGGCTACCCAGCCGGCCCATCTCTTGCTCTCTTGTTCCCATGCTCCACACCTTGAAGTTGAACTTCCTGTTCCTGTTCTGTGAGATTGTTCCCTTACAATAAAGAATAATATTGGAATTCGTTGGAGTTATTTTGGGATTATTTGACTTGTGCCCCCCTGCCACCTTTACGAGTTCAGCATCAAGGACACACTTTAAATAACAAAAGTGTACAATACTAATCATAATCTGCAATAAAATATAAAATAAAACAGGCACACCCCTCCTAGGCATTGGCCTTTGTTAAGAGCAAAGAGACTCTGTGAGTGCCTCTGTGAAGGATGATGTTCTCCCTATGTTTCTACACACTGCATATTAGATTAATGATTTTGGCAGGAATCATGAACAGAGTGACTAGATACTATGATTTCTTCTTCACTGCCTTCATTCAAGTATCTCTGTAGGTCTCATTATTGAGTATCTACAGCAAGTGTAGGAAAACAGTATTAGGCAGGGAGTTTGCAACATAGGAACTGCTTCTGGTCTCATCAAATATTAAGCCAGTATAAAGGTGCCCAAGGCAAGTGATGGTTTTGAAGCTTCACACAGAGCTACAGAGCTGCTTGAATACATCAGCTCCTTTCTCAGCACTGTCTTGGGGAACAATGCATCAACATTGGTCCCATCCCTGCAAAGAATGATCCCATGGCCAGAGAGATGACTTGGTCAGTAAATCATTTACTCTGTAAGCATGAGATCTGGTTTTCATCCCCAAAAATCACGTTAAAATACTAAGAGTATTTCCAGTTCTAGGAAGGCAGAAACAAGAGATTTCTGTAGTTTGATGGACAGAGAATATAGTAGAATTGGTGAGCTCCAAGCTAGTGAGAAACTTCTTCAAACAATAAAGTGGAGCTAACTCAAGAAGGCATTTTCGGTTGCCCTTCGTGTTCTTTATGCACACCACATGTACATATCCCACTAAAACACTGTTATTATGCAAATGGCGATTTTAGTGGTGATTTTTAGTCTGAATTTTTGATCTTATCACTTGAAGCTTCTGCCATGCATAATCATTCTACCAATTGCTAGTTTTATCTTCAAGTAAAGAGAATTTCTATACCTAAGATTCCGACAGAACAAATTTATTCTCATGCCTACTTTATTATTTTATGCTTGTGCATTATTAACTGACATAGTCACATTACCATAGCCATCTTGGCAGGAAGGAAGATATCCTAAATAGTCTCTTGGGTCCTTGCCTTTGACTATGAGACTATTGAGACAAGGACTCCGAAGAAATTAGATTTTTCCCAGGAATTCAAAAAGGGAAAAGGAGAAGATTCAGGCCCTGTGACCAAATGAAACTCATCTCCTGGAAAGCGATTTTAAGCTTCTGATATAGCCTTGCAGAAGATCCTGGAACAGAAATAATGATGATGACAGGCTGGACCACATGGTGATCAGGACTGCTTGGTTATGTAGAACGCTTGCTGTCCTTATAAACCTAAACCCTGTATCAGATCCCAAACTGTCCTGAAGGAGTTACTTGACATCTTTACCTGTTTAAGGTGGGAACATTGAATAATCTCTTTTTAATGCTTTTCACTATGATTTATGCCTTTGATTGGCATATTGAGGATAGTCTAGTTCAACTGGGCCTAGGCTCCGACCCTAACAATTCTACTAAAACTAAGGCATTGGCATTTCCATATTAACTCAGAGTTGACGACACATAGAGAAGCATTCGGTTCTTTAAGGGGAAATCCACATGATAGATTCTATTCTGAATTTTCCGGCAGCATGTAGGCACAAAAGGAAAACTCTGAGTACAGACGTTTACTTACAATCATGTGGACAGATTATGTATAGTACCAAAATATTTAATATTAGAAGCACCAATCACATACTTCACCCTTGGCTAAACATATGGGCAATGTCTCTCAGGGAAAAATAACACATTTCGTACAACTTCACTTGCAAGCTTGAGCAAGTTTAGATGAGTGCAGACATGAGATTTTCCTTCCTTATCCTCAATTAAATGAGTTCATGGGATTATTTCCAATTTTTCAAGTTAAAATTCTGTAGACGTTATCTTAAAGCTTTTAAGCAGGGCTCAGTTTATATTAAGTGACAGTAATAGAAGACACCAGAATAAAATCTGAAAACATTGCTGATGGTGACATAAATCTTCATATTGTTTTGATCTTTCTGCAAAAATCAAGATTTCTGAGATAGCAACAGTTTAATATCAGGAAAAATGTGTTTCATGGCTTTTTCTTTCATTTTGTGTTTATCCATTCATAATACACACCATTATACCATTACATGACAACCCACATGACCATGGGCCACACTTACTTGTGATGACAAAATTGATTCTCATTTTTAATTATTTCATGTTAAATAATTAGCGCCTGTCTGTGGTATATGTGATGGGTAATGTCAATTACCAAGTTCACAGGACCTAGAATCACGTGGGAGGCAAACCTTGGGGAGTGATGGTAAAGGAATGTCTAGATTCGTCTTACTGAGGTGCAAAGACCCATATTCAATGTGGATAGCATGGTTTCATAGGCTGGGATGCTGGGCTGAATAAAAAGAGAAAGCAAAACTGAGCATCAGCTATCGTTTTTCTCTGCTTTCTGACTGCAGACACAATATGGCCAGTTGCCTCATACTTCCTATAATGTTACTTAGTTACTATAGTTACATTATATAGTTAGGATTAAACACCATGACCAAAAGCAATGTGGGAAGAACACTGTTCTTCATCTAAGGAAGTCAGAACAAGAACTCACATAGGGCAGGAACCTTTAGGCAGGAACTCAAGTAAAAGGATGAAGTAACACTGGTTATTGAATTGCTCCCCAAGGGTTGCTCAGCATTGTTCTGGTTTATATCCCAGGACTCTTTGTCCAGTAGTGGCACCAGCAACAGTCAGCTAGGATTTGCCGCATCAACCATTAATTAGTAAAATGCACCATGGCCTTTCCCACAGGACAATATGGTAGTGACATTTTGTCAACTGAGAGTCCATCTTCCTAAATGTCTCTATCTTGTGTCAAGTTGTTTCAAATTTAGGCAGCACCATTGACACACAAATTGTGTGTCATTTCCAAATTGACACACAAACATACTACTGTTAAACTATACTCTTTCTCATTCATACTCAAGCTCTCAAGGTAATAATAGCATCACAATACAAAGCATTTAAATATTTAAAGTTTCTTCAGAGATCAAGCCTCTCTAACGACCCATTTCTCTGAGACTACAAGGTCTCTCCCAGACTAGGAAATCTCTAAAATTTCAAAATCTCTCAATGGTGGGTTCCTATAAAAATAAAATATTTAAAAAGTTATATACTTTCTTCTTCCAAGGATAAATAAGCCAGGATAATAACACATATGCCTTTTCTGCTGCGATGTATTATACCCTAGAACAAGGAGACAAAATAAACACTTCCTTTCTTAATTTGTGTCTGTCAAGGTCTTTATCACAGCAGTGATGCACTTGTTTGGATGAAAATGACCTCTATAGAATCATGTGTTTGAATACCTAGATCCCAGTTGAGGAGGTGTCTCAGAGGGGGTAGGCTTTGATCCTTCAAAAGCCCACAGCCAGTCCTACTTCTCTCTCCTCTCCTCTCCTCTCCCCTCCC
>JAQHUG010000071.1:4983426-4994553 GCA_028555095.1 Dicrostonyx torquatus | reverse complement strand
CTATTTGCAGGTTAGATGTAAGCTCTCAGGTACTGCATCAGTATCATGCCTGATTTCCTCCATGTTTAGAGCCATGATGACCATTGACAACCCTCTGAAAATATAATCAAAATTCCAATCAAATCTTCCTTTTAGAAGTTGTCTTGGTGATAATGCTTCATCATACCAACAGAGCAGTAACAAAGACAATGGTTAAACCAGCTAAAACAGGAGGAAATCCCAACAGTATCTGTGTGGTATATAATCATTCCTTTCTTTCATAGTAGCTTTAGATTATTAAAAGCTATTCATAAAACATATGACATATACATCAAAATGTCATCATGATATCCATTATTTTTTACTCTAAATTTTAAAAGTAAATGATCACTTAATTTTTAAAATCAATGATACTCCAGAACTGTAATCATTTTAGATATGAAGTATAGCCAAATATTGACCTTTAATTCACTGTGTATATAATATATTAAGCAACATGTTTTTACTTTTTCAAGCTCGGAACAAGATCTTATATGTTTTCATATTTGGAAAATTGATCAAATACAGTATCATCCACTGGTTCTGATCGATCCCTCTAGAAACTCTAAACCTGCTGTGATTGCAACATGCTCAGAATAACTACATCTACTGATTCAGATTCATTCTGCACATGTGAAACCGTGTCTGTGAGTGTGTGTGTATGTAAACATGTGAATACAGAGAGCAGAGCACAACCTCCATTATCATTCTTCAGGTGTTGATTATGAAACAAGACATAGTACTTACCTATATGTGTAGGCTGGCTGTCCAGTGAGTTCCCAGACTCCTCCTGCCTCCCTCTCCCTAGCACTTAGTTTATAAAGTTTATAAATGCACATTACCATTCTAACTTCTGGAGTTGTGAAGAATCAAACTTAGGTTTTATGCTTCCAAAAAAGTACTCTACTGAACTAGCACTCACAACTATTTTTTTTTAATTTTGAAAAATAAAATAAGTTCTTAGAACCTGAAATTTTGTAAAATATGGGATACTTAGTACAAAAACTAAGGGTTTAGTACTCGGGCACTTTTAACATCTAGCAAATGAACAGTAGACATGGCATAGAAAGAAATTAGGGAAAGCTCTCAGGTGATCATTCAAAGGTGTTGTTGCCTAAAATGGATAAAATAGAATAACTGGATGAAACACCACAAAAGGAGTGGTGGTCATGGACACATAGTGGTAAGTATTATGCCATCTCAGTCTGGTAATACTCAGTTAAGGCTATTCATGACGAAAACGCTGTTTCTACTACGGAAGTTCTGCTGAGACAGAGAAAAGAAAGCAAATGCTGACTGTCACCTGAGTTTGGAAGAAGAAATGGAGAGCACACAGGTTTGCTTATGGCAACACAGAAACTAACAAGAAAAACTGCAGATAAGCAACTTTCACACACATCATTGAAGGATTTAAGTTTATTTGCATGTCAATGTGGATAGCTAGACAGAGGATATATAGCTAGTTAGACAATCTGACATACAGGCACACAGACACACAAATTAGAGTACTGGTTTCTGGTAATCGCCACCTTGGCAGAATCTAGAATCACCAAGCAGACACACTTGTGGCCATATCCATGACAGAGTTTCTAGATTGGGTTAACCGAGGTTGGAAGACCCACCTGAAATATGGGTGAACCACCCCATGCTTCTAGATTCTAAGAATCAGGATTCTAGGCTGTGCAGAAAGGAGAAAGTGAGCTAAGCAGCGACATCTATCTATTCTACTGCCTAACCATGAGTAAATATGAGTAGGCATCTCATGTTCCTGCTGACATGCCTTCCCCACCATGACAGATTGCACCCCAAAACTGTGAGTGAAAATAACTACATTCTTCCTAAAGTTACATCTTGTAGTTATTTTAGTACAGTAATTATAAAAAATAATGAATACATTCTATCTGGCTATTTTGATCAATATGATAGTCTCCAATTCTGTACATTTTCTTGAAGATGATGTGATTGATTCACAATATTGGAAAAACTCTATTGTGCAATCTTCCGCATTATCTATTTCTATCACCTGCTGATAGGTGCCTGACACCTGTATCACTTTTTTTTCAAAAGCCTATCATTTAGAATTTATAACACCATGCAAAAACAAATGAGTCTTCACAAGTTTGGTGGAGAATTAGGCAAAGGAGACTAGAGATAATGTGCCTCAAATCAGTTTATGTTGATGGTCAAAACATCAAAAGATAGGCCAAATCTGCTGTGTTGCAGTATATTCTGTTCAACTATTTAATCAAATGATCAAAGAGATTATAGTAGTAAAGAAAACTATAGAATTGGACATTATGGTACACTCCTTTAATCCTAGTACTTGGAAACAAATAAAGGCTAACTCTCCATGAGTTCCAAGTCAACCAAGGCTACATAGTGAGACACCCTCTAAATGAAATTTTCTCTCTCTCCTTATATATATATGGACACACACACACACACACACACACACACACACAATGACTCTTTCTGTTTTATACTGTGAAGGCCCACCATAGCATTGCTGAAAAAATCCTACAGCCTGAATTTCATTATAAGAAAATATCACATAGCTCAGCTGAAGATATAGATGCAAATAAATTGGCCTTAATTCCTTAAAATCTTCAAGTTCAGAAACAGGAAAATGACTCAGTGAATAAAATCTCCTGAAATATAAGCTTGAATACCTGAGTTTGAGCACCAAAATGCATTTAAAAAGTAACATGTGGTAACATACATCCATAGCCTTAGAACTTCTTTGTAGGCAAGATGAAAGGCAGAGGCAGGAGACAAAATTCTTGAGTCAGCTGGACTAGAATCATGGTACCATAAAAAGAGATCCTGCCTATACCAGAAGAAAAAAGAGTAGGACTCTTAAAATCAGCCCTCTGACCATTATCAATCTCAATATAGATATATAGATGTATAAACAGAGATAAAAAGATTTGTGTACATACATGCATGGGTACACACATTGACACACTTAAAAGTATTAAAGGGTTAAGTCCATTAAAGTATGGACAGAGATATATAAAGACATTGATGTCTTCTGTCATGTGAGGATGCAGAGGTACACTGCCAGCATCTGCCAGCATTTGGAAATGCCACAAAGATTATGCTTTAGACTAACAACTGTCAACCTTCAGGGAAATGAAGGCCACATGAGATTCATCTAGTGAAGAACATAAAGGTATGATTCAGTTTTGGAAATCAGAGTAAAGTTTACTAGGATTCAGCAGACTTTTTGTGTTTGCTTTGAGAGGCTTGAAGAGTGACTACCTGCTTCCAAATATATAAATAAATATCTAAATGAACATTTATCTACACATAAATGCAGGCTTGTCTAAATTATTCTAAAACATTAATCTTTGTTTATACATTCTCTCTCCATAAAGAAAATCATCATAGCCAAACAAAATGGGCATACATGAGGAGTTCATGTTATTTGAAACTCTCATTTTCACAAAGAGGATTAGTCATTTTCAGATAATTTTTGAATCTTACCATATAGGAGAGAAATCATGCCTTAAACTGGTACACTGGTCAAGGGTTCATGACTGAACAGATTGTGAGAAGACTGCTACTGTTTTGGAAAATGACCTCTTGGCAAGCTTCCTTCAGAAGAGTTAGGTATCTTTACTCCCACAGACCAGTGCTACTCTCAGCATTGGTAGGACAGGCTTTTTCTGCAGTGGACCGCATGGCAGTGACTCATAATTGGTCAAAGTGTTGAGAGCCTATGACTGTTGAGTGAGCCCTAAATGGAACATCAATAACACTTCCTCCAGGGCTCAAGAAACATCTTAGAAGACAGGACATGAAGAATAAGAGTGTAAGAGCTGGAGGAAGGGGTGGAGAGGTGTGAGACAATATTTTGAGAATCATATAGCTGCTGTGCCACAGATTCATAGCACAGGTTGTTATCTGCATAAGATATAGACAAGGATGGATGAGAGGAGCTCAGAAGACTCCACCTAGCACTGAAAAACCAGTGAGGTGAGGGATATAGGTGAATCATACCCTTGGTGGTGTTGCCAATAATAAGTTACCCTTGATCATGTAAGGAACACTCTACTCATGGACATGCAGACAATCCCAAAACCAGAGTGGGTCACAAAATGAATAAATAAAAACAGTATTGTGAACTTGAAAGATTGTCCTCTATTTCTTCATTGAAAAACTTAAGTGTTAATAAGAATGATGTTGTATACTTAGATCCTCATCCCCCAAGAAGCAGAGGCAGGGGTATCAGATTCTCAAGTCTAAATCCTTACCTGTGCCTCAAACAAATAAGTACGTAGACAAATACTCTGTATTTATAAAATGTGTCTAGTCTCCTATTTTCTTAATTAAAGCATTCTGAAAGAGATTATTTTAGAGCCAATGAGGTAGTTTAGTAGGAATAGTACTTCTTTGTTGTTGTTGTTTGTTTTGAGACAGGGTTTCCTTATGTAGCCTGGGCTGTCTTAGAATGTGCTCTGTAGATCAGGCTGGCCTTGGGCTACCTGGTATTAAAGGCATAGGCCACTGCCACCCTGCTAGTAAAGGCCTTTTTGTCAAGACTCACACCTTGAGTTCAATCTCTGTGGTAGAAGGAGAGAACAGACTCGTACTAAATAATCTGAGATCTCTGTTTCATCCTTGTTCATGCCCTCCCATATACAAACTAAACGGAAAACAAACATTTTCTCAAAAGAAATTAATTGTATATATTTTCCAAGTCATTTCCGCACAAAATTGTTTTAATTCCTTGAAACCACTCTTTGAATAGCAGTGCTAGTTCAGATGACAGTGACAATGCAATAGGTTTTCCAATCCTTAGACTTTCAGCAGGCACATCTGTCATCTCTGTAGGTGATAGGCTGACTTCCCCAGGGGTCCTGCTAGGACATAGACTAGTAGACACCAAAACAGTAAAATTCCTGCAGCCTTTGGCCTCTGTACTCCAGAAACACCCCTGCAATGGTTCCCTGGGCGATTTGTGCTCTCTTTGGGAAGGCGGTGAGAGCAGGGCAGATTTCTCTGTGGAGTCAGTCTGTCCACATGACTGTGACAGATCAAGACTGCTGCTTGAGAAAGGAGAGAGAGAACCTAGTGTTTTACTCAGGGCATATTCAGAAGAGAATTGATTAGCATAAAGATGCACTTATTGAGAATATTAAAACACATGCTTCTTTCTTGCTACACCTTTTCAATGCACACCTGTCACTCTGCCTAATGCTCCTCTGTGACTCACCAGCTCGGAAGTTGCAAGAGTCTACAGTGTAAGTCTGATAGCTGTTATCCCAAACAGAACTCCCTGGGGCTAGGTTTGTAGACACTCAGATCAGCATGACAGCCTTCAAACACTAAATGCACTTCCTCTTTTTTTTTAAAAAAAAGATATATATATATATATATAAATTATTGCCTATAACCTTACAAAGAATTGATGTGTCTTGTGCCAATGGGTTCTTTGAAGAATGCTCTGAAACCTAAGCACTGGAGTTTGAAGAAGATGGTGCCTACCAACTCTTGTGGAAGAAAATTATTTTTCTCTTTATATGTCTGTATATATGCCTATAGACAGGTCAAAGCAGGACTGTAAAGCCAAGACACAATGAAATCTTTACAGAACATTGTGTCTGACAGAGACTCTAACAAAGAGTTACGTCGGGACAATGGAAATAGAACGAACAAGGTTCCAGAAGAACTAAACAATGTCTAGACAAATGGCAGTATCTGCCGAGCAGCCTGCCTTTCCTCCTCACTTGACCTTGTTATTCAGAGGGCAAATTTCAGAATGCTGACTGAACTCAACATCTATGAAGTTAACAGCAGTCTTTCACCAAGTGCTGCATCATTAGAAAATACATGTACAATTATTTTTATTCAGCTATAAAATCGGGTTATAAGTCACAAGATAATAATTTTGACCATTGGTAGAAGCTGAGGTCTAATGTACCAAGGAAGCAGTCTCTCCCTTAAGTTTGTAAAACAAACATGGAATTGTAGAACAAACAAGAATCACCCTCATTAGGTGACTCAATGAACCCAGGCTAAGAAATTCATAGTCATAAAGCTAAAAATCTGTCACTAATTACATTTCAGAGTGCTGAAAAATTACAGAAATGTTAACAGGAAGGGACACTTCAGAAAGATTCTGTTCACATTGAATGGATCTCTTTTACAGTGTTGTAACATATTTTTCAAAGCATTCGCACTTAAACTTAGCCTCTTATCATTTAATGAAAACAAGAAATAAGAGTCCTCAGTGTTTTCTTAGTGCACCTGATCAATCTCTGAGGGAAAAAAAAATGTCAGAACAAAAGCACCCAGTGGAATTTTAGATCAAATGACTGGAGTCTAATGATTTCCTCTGTATCTCTCTAGAGATTTATCTGATCTGGGAGAAAGTCCTACTTGACCTGAAAAGCTTGATCAACTAAGCTAGCTCACTGTGGCGATTCATTTGCATAAGTAAGTGCCTGCCATTCACAAAGGCAGCTTGCCCTGTGATTCATTATGATTAAAGTAGATAATGGAGCTCAGTGTGGCAGAGTGATAGCAGAGTGATGAGCAAGAGGAAGTCCTTGGGAGAGCTGTCAATACCCACAGTTCTCCTGGACGTTCATAAATCTACTAATCTAGTAATGCCCCAGTTACATATTATATGATACATAAGACATTCTGAGCAAAGAAAAATAACCCCTCATTCCCCAGAATAGGTATGTGCATGTTGGGGGTGTGTGCATGCATGCGTGGGTGTAAGCACATATCTACCATCCTGTGTATCTATGAGTCAGACAACTCTGGGCAGGGCTCCTCCTGAACTCCCTTGTTTGAAATAGGGTCTTTGGTTTAGAACTCCCAAGTTTGTTCTAGGGTCTGCCTCCAAACACTCCTAAAGAGCACTGGGATTGCTCTTTGTTACATGTGACCACTTCCAGCTTGACGTGCAATCTGGGATCAAAACGCAGGTACCCACACACGTGCCAAGCACTCTATCCCCTTTACTATCTCACCGGCTGACAGATGGGGATTTTAAAGATCGAGTAGATAATGTAATACTTTAAAAATGTTAAACATTGCATCATATAGGGAACACAGTTTCATATGTTCTATTTAACATACTGAGGTAAGTTTACAGTTTTCCGTCCACCCATTCAGATTCCCCTTGGTTGCTTCTAGGATGAATACTATTCATCTTTATCAGCAAATGCTGAACTATGATTTCTGAGTCAGGATTTTATATTTCAGCAAATCCTTAACTTTTCCCATCACCCTAGTATTTGAAAGCTTCTGACAGGTGCTTTTCATTAATAACTGTTCCTACCATCATTTGACAATGATGTTTGGAGAACTTTCCAGAGTCCTTGTCAATCCTCCCAATCTAAATCCCACATGCTCTCTCTTTCTGTCTACTCTGTCTGTCTGCCCATCTGTTTGTCTATCTATTCACCTACCTATCTCTCTCTCTCTCTCCATTAAAACACTTGACTCAGACCTTAGCCATGAGGACCAGCTGTGGAAGCTGAGTTGACCACAGTCTGTCTGCTGCCTCTCTGAACCACCTGCTGTGCTCACAAGGTCCTGCCTATCTGAAGGCAGCTCATAGGAGTGAAGAGAGAAAGAAGCTTCTCAGAGGGGACCCTCCTAAATGGCTACTCTACATAAATGTGTCCAGGTGGCCACATACCTGAAAGTTTCTTAGACCTATAGTCAGATATAATTACTATAAAATGTTTCCTTTATTCTGGTTATTTAAGTAGTTTTTATCACCATATATATGTTCCACGATCTTTTCATGTGATTATTCAAAGTATTTTGATGATGTTCACTTTGTCACCCTCTCTTGTTTCCTGTGCTCCCACTCATCCCCTTTCTTTTTCCAACTAGTTCTCCTTCTGCTTTAATGATTTCTTATTTGTTTTGGTTTGGGTTTGGTGACTCAGTGAGTTTTACTGTGATTGATTATAGGATCGTAAGTGGGAGGCTCTTTATAAGAACATTGGCACCATACTAGTGGCTACACTACTGAAGAAAATGTCTCACTAATCCTTATCTTCTAGAATAGATTGAGCTGCTTATACAACTTCAGGGAGGGATGAAGTCCCCCTGAAAAAACTCTTCATTGATACTTTCCTTTCTTAGTATTAGTTTGAAAATAAGAGCTAAGGGCTTTTCCTTCTTTCCTCATTTTCCCTGTCATTCTCAGATTTTTGTTCTCTAATAAAACATCAGAACATATAAACAAAGAATTTTGTTTTTGCTTCTGGTAAGAATGCACATGTGCACACACACATGTACCATATTATGCAAGAGATGACCACATGTGTATGATCACCATGCCTCAATTCATACACATCTTATAAAATGTACATATTTTATCCTCCTTAGACATGGTCCTATAAAGGCTAGAAAGATATCTTAGCAGTCAGGAGCACACATTGCTCCTGCCCTACAGAGGACGTACATTTGTTTTCCAGCATTCACACTGGCCATCTTACAACCACCTGCATCTCTAGCTCCAGGAGATCCCATGTTCTGTTCTGGGCTTTGTAGGTACTGCACTCGCATGCACACATCAACATGCATGCAAATGATTAAAATAATTAAAAATAATCCATACAATAAATAACATACACAGAGTCCTGCAAGTGAGCAGTGATGATGAATAAAGCCTTCACTGATTGACTGTAAATGGTCTGAACACAAATTCTTTTTACTTTATTGTCACTGCACAACACTTATTCCCACATTTAAGTGTTACCCCTGCTTTTAAGATTAGCAAAATCACAACAATGGCAAGATTCCTGAGTCATCTAAGCATCTGAATAAAGATAATGGAGAATTTGTCTACCTGTTACAGAAACAGGGACACTTAAAAGCATGATTTCTTCTGTTGTATCCATCTTATCCCTGTTTCTTTGCCAAAGGCCTTGGATCTGTGACTCCTGGAACATGTGTAAATATAGTTATGTCACAGAGCAAATGGTAAATACTCCCATGACTCTTAGAGCTAGCTCCACAGGTTATAGAAAATTTCACAGACAAGAAGGGAAGTTTATAAAAGGAGATCTAAAGAAGCCAGAATGGAGATTTCAGGGAAGATTCTTGATCAACTGGCATTTCAGTCTGCAATCTACAAAGAGAAAGAAGACACAGTTCCTGATAAAGAAATTTTGATGATAGGCATTCTATGGGTGTCCCACCAAATCAAAGTGGCTACTGATTTAGTAATTTGCTTCATAAAAGAAAAGTTTAGGGCAGCAGGGAATTCTGTCAGTAAGATACTTGTGTCATAATCATAAGAATCATGCAGAATAAAAGCATGAGTGGTGGCCAGGTGTGACCCTAGAACTATGGATTCAGAGGAAGGAGGGTCCCTGGCATTCACTCAGAAGATAGCCTATCCTAATTAGTAAGGTCCATGTTAGTAAGAAGCCCTATCTCAGAAAACAAAGTAGATAGTCATTGAAGAAGGTAAACAAAGATTATTGTCTGGCCCAGACATTCATACATTCATAAACACACATATGGGCATATATATATATATATATATATATATATATATATATATATACATATATATATATGCGTGTGTGTATACATATATATTTATATAGGTGTATATATATACATATATGCACACACACATATATTTATATACATCTACGTCCCCATGTTCACACTACTAAATATACACATACCCAAAGACAAACACTTGAATCTGATTTCTGCTCTACATGGAGACCTCTAGACAAATTCTTCATTGTGATGGGGTTTTGGAAAACTTCAAAACTAATTTAACTCTTAATGTTTCATGAGCAACATAGTAAATTTCAAATCAACAGCAACTACAAAAATGAGCCAGATGCAATGGTTCATACCTTTAATTCCAGCTTTCAGGAGGCAGAATCTGGTCAACCCCTGTGAATTCACAGCCACCCTGGTATACCACAGTGTGTTTGTTCCAGGACGGCCAGGATTATACAATGTGATCCTACATATATTATGGATATTAATTGGAACATCTCTTACATTATTTAATTATATGTTCTTTGAGTCTCTATATAAATACTGCTTTCTTCACTTATCTTACTATACACACACAGACCCACAGATACATGCATGTACACACACATGCATACACACATATACTTCATATCTAATACATTTTAGTAGTAATAGATCACAAGCTATTATTTTTGCATTCTCAGACTTTCCTTAAGTTTAACTGGAAAGCTCTTTCATTTCATTGTATATTTATCAAAATAAATAGTCATTGCATTCTAGCTAAAAAAATAAAAGGATTGTGATAATTGCTAGTGTGCTGTTCTATGATCTTTGACAAGTAATATAATATCTTTTTATCCTCAGTTGAAAATAGCATGACAGTGCTCATATCACAAGGATGTGCAAGTTCTACATTTTCTTATCTTATTAAAGAACATAAAGTGGAAAAGATGAAGCTGTCCTATATTTTTTCATCCTCATCAACACTAGAAGTCTCTCTAAATTTCACATTACCTTGAAAGTGAGAATATTCAATGTCTCCATGCTAGCTTAAGTTATTACTAGGTGAATATATTTATTCAGAATGCCCCTTAAAGATGGATGAGTGAATGGGACTACTGTGGAACAATGGTCTTGTATCCTGTAAAGATTTGTCACTTGCATTAGTTTAATAAAAAGATGATTGCCTATAGCCAGGAAGGAAGTATAGGTGGAGTGACCAGAATAGGAGAATTCTGGGAAGAGGAAAGGCTCAGTCTACAGTTGTCACCCAGATGCAAAGGAAGCAAGATGAGCATGTCTCACTAATAAAAGGTACCAAGCCACATGGTTAACACAGACAAGAATTATGGGTTAATTTAAGTTGCAAAAGTTAGCTAAAAATATGCCTAAGCTATGGGCCAAACAGTATTGTAATTAATGTAGTTTCTATGTTATTATTTAGATATGGGTGGCTGGGAAACAAGTAGCCTCCATCTACAAAATGGCACCAATGTGCGCAATTACATCCACATAAAATCTGAGAGAGTTTGTGAAGTAATTCTAGACGCAAAAGAACAGATTTAAGCATGGCTTCTTAGTAGCAGCATTTTCTCAGGTGCATTCTGTTTGATAGAGGCAAGCCCATCT
>JAQHUG010000071.1:4970944-4982736 GCA_028555095.1 Dicrostonyx torquatus | reverse complement strand
ATAAAAGAAATAAAGTTTAAAATAAAGCCATGTAATGATGGAAAATACACAGAGAATCTGGATTCTGTATGTTATTGTGTTGTCTTTGAATTGTTTGACCATTTAGGAAGGAGTAACAGTTGCTAAAAGACATTTGATTATACATGCTGCTTGATTAATGCAAACAGGAAACCGAGTCTAGCAGTCAGCACGGAAGCCAGAAGCAAGAGAGAGCATGGAGAGCTGCTGTGGCTTTTTTTAAAATGAAAACCATGCCCCAGTGGGCTGGTATTTTAAAAGCCATTGGCTGAAAGCAAGAGAGCTCCAGCAGCAGTACACTTCTTTGCTCACAAGTATAGCAGGCTTGTACACTATGTACAATGTTCTAGGTTCAATTTCCAGCATTTCAAATACATACACACAAACACATGTATAGGCACACAGTCAAACTGAGACCTATTTGCCCACTTTGTAGAGAAAAGCTGTAGCACACAGAGACTATTAGAAAAATCAGTAAGTAAATTTTCAACAATTTGACGAGAAAGATCCTGTATTCACATTTTGTTATATCGAAATTATAGCATATAAGGAAGTCTGTAGATGACCACATGATGTATTAGCACTACTGCAAGGAAGAATATATTGGTATAAATGTATAGCTGTTTAAAAGGGAGGATTCATGTTATGGAAGGATATTTGAGCACCTGCCCATAGCAGGAAGCTCTGAAGTCTGTGGTTACTTGTAGCTCCCAAGATAATGAGAATAATTTGCAAAACCAGTATATACCATTCTATTATGATCAACACATGAGATGATTCTGTGTATGGAAAAAGCACATTTAATGGGCATATCTTCCCCAAATTCAAAGTGCTGATATATATTAACCAATATTAAAGTTTGGATAAATACTCAGGTGGTTAATTTTGGGTATTTTTGCTTCAAAATGATAAATACTATGCTGGTAGAGACAGGAGCAATAGAATTAGAAAAGAGATTTGATTTTATTATCTGAATTTCCTCATAGCAAATGGGTATTGGAGTGAACTGTGATTAAGGGGCTGTTTTCTCACATAATATAATTTTAGAAATTCTGATCACCTTGAACAACTTAAAGTTTGCCAAGTTTACTGCAAAAACTCTAAGTAGGTAATTTATTTGTGAGAAGCTTATTTCTGTGATCATGTATATTTATAGACAATCTGGTGCAAAAACTGATCATTTTTGCAGCATGGTTCTCATGTGAGATAGAAAGCAGTGGCTCACAGGCTAAAATGATGCTGCATATGACACACTCCACCTGTAAGAAAGTACAATCAAGTTTACTATAGGAGTTACATATGGTATTGAACTACCTGAAATGCTACCTCTGGAAGGGCAATACATTTAGATATCCCTCTAGTCCCTGTTATGGTTTATTTGAGAAGAGGTTTGGATACTAAATATCCATTAAAGCACTCCACACCCAGAATAACTTGCAGTTTCAGGACAGATTTTACTATTCTCATCTAATATTTCATCAGCTGAAATGTTTAGATGATCACCATTTTAAAAATCAGAGTATTTTCTTTTGGTATGACAATCATAGCATTGATAAAATGAAATATGTCATATGTTCCAAATACTAACTCTAATCTAACAAATACCAACTGTAATCCAATGCATATAATCCATGTCCTCACCCAGTTAAGATCCTTCATTCTCCCTATCAGAAAGATTATATTCAATAATCAGATTAATCTTACAAGTTTAATTGATTCATTCACTCAAAATTTAAGTGAAAACAAGGCTATGTTTTTCTTTAAGACAGACTCAAATGAGTGAAATTATAGACATAAAAAAGCTTAATCAGGTTAAGGTAATATAGTTATTAATCCTAAAGTCATGGTGACTCCCATTTACAAATGTAATTTACATTAGCTTCATATTATCTATATGAACATGGCAGATAGCTATGAAGAAAGATCTAATATGCATTTAAATATAAAGTTTCACTGAAATGGGGTAGTGTAATTTTATAATTTATACCCTAATTTATACCCAGTACATCAGACCCAACATATCTATGGGATATCCTTTGAAAGTCAAATGACCCTGGACTTGCATTTAAAGAAGCAATGTCTGGATAGCAGATGAATAATGCAACAATGTACACTGAAATGTGCACATTCAATTTCTTTGAATTACTTTTGGCATGGCAAATTCTCTTCAAATCCATTCATCTCCAAGTCTAGGCTATGACAAGTCCATGAAGGTTTTGTCCAATTCTTTCACTATCTATCTTTTGAGTCATCATACCTAGATAGACAGAGCTTCAAAATGATGCTTCAAAATCTATGAAATTAAAATGTAAGTAAATTTTGATTCGATATTTTACTCTCTTGTCAGAAACAAGGAGAAATAATATTTTAGAGACAATGTTCAGAAATTGATGTTGGCCTTCTTATATGTCTCTGTAGTTAACATATTGTTTAACCATCATCCCACTTAAAATACTACTCATGAATTTCTGAACTGGTACAATTATTCATTGTTGAATATTCAATGTAGATATTAGACAATGTATTTTAATTATTAAAGATATTTTAAGGATAGGTTTCCAAACCTGCTGCTGCTTTCCACATACTTGTCACTTGTCAGGGTCAACTATAGTCCAAGATAAAATGCACAAAGAAGTGAAACCTATGGAATGCACAGCTCAGCAGTCTTAGCTCTCAGAATATATTGATCACATTGATAAATCTGTATGAGTGAGACAACTGTTGTCCTGAAAGGAGCCTTCCAAAATGACAAGATCAAATTCATAACGAAAAGGCTTGAAATTGCCTTTGAACATAGAAGGTTTGAATGACAGAGTTTATCTATTAGGAACACAACTGTCTACATGTTTCTTACATGCTCAGCATTGCAAAACCCCAGAAAGAAAACTTAATCTCAGCTGGTGGGACCTACATCTTGTCCCAAAGAGATAATCAGCATCCCATTTTCCTTGAGCAGCAATACGTGTTAACTAACATCACAGAGATAGGGGCTCTTGGGAATGTTTCATTCCTTGATAGAAAAGCACAAGCATAAAAATTACTGAGTCATTGACTAGTGATTCCATTCACTTCAGCTTAGAATAGATTTGGGACACCTGAATCTATGTCCACCATCCTAAGCTAACAAAGGTAGAAAGCAAGAGAGAAGGGGATAAATTTAGTGATTCCAGCTCAGCTATTATCCAGACACAGAATGAAAATCCCTGGCCTTTTACATATTTTCTATAGATGTCTTCCCATAGGAGAGTAGTAGCTACATGACCCCCACTGTTTTTTCCATTCTTTTTTTTTTTTTTTGTCTAACAAACTGCACATTGAACCTAGTATTGTGCACAGGATAGGCAAGCATTCAATGTCTAGCTGATATATCCCTTGCAAATTCCCACCATTTTCTATGTATCTGTCTATCTATTTCTCTTATCCACCTCCCTATCCAACTCTCTCTCTGTCTCCGTGTTTGTCTGTCTCATTTTTTACTTTTGTACATGCATATGATGATTTCATTTTAAGTTTTACTCACTTTTTTCCTCTCTCATTCTTCCCTTCTCCCACTTTAATCTTTCCCCTTTTCCATAAGTCCCTACCTTTAAAATGGTTTTAATGTTATTTGATTAGTATGACTTATCCCTGCATGCATGAGTGTGCCCCACTTTCAGGTCTGCTTCCTGTAGGAGGCCAGGAGAGGGTGTTCTCTCCCCTATAACTATAGTTAGAGCTAGTTGTCAGCCACCATGTGGGTATTGAGATTAACCCCAGGTCCTCTGAAAGAGCATCCATACTCTGAACCTCTGAGCCATCACTCTAGCCTGAGTCTCCATTTTTTGACAGAAGCTTCTTTTTTAACTGTCCATGATGTCACAACTATTTTATATTTTATAGCCCTGATTGGTCTTCAAATTATGACCGTCTAGTCTTTACCTTTCAAGTACCTAAGATTATAGGTTTGCAACATCATGTCATTCTTTTTTATAGTTTTTTTATTGTTAAAAGAAAAATTTACATTTCCTCCCCTTGTCCCAGGCCCTCCCACTCCCCCACTCCTCCACTTTCCTCCCCCTGCTTCCTTAAGAGGGGGCAGGATACCCTGTCCTGTGGGAAGCCCAAGGCCCTCACCCCTCCATCCCCGTCTAAGAAGGTGTGTATCCATATACAATAGGTTCCCAAAAAGCCAATACATGCAGAAGAAATAGCTCCCTGTGCCATTATCATTGGTTTCTCAGTCAGTCCCCATTGGCAGGCACATTCAGAGAGTCTGGTTTGGTCATATGCTCATTCAGTCCTGGTCCAGCTGGATTTGATGAGCTCCCAATAGATCAGGCACACTGTCTCAGTTGGTGGGCCAGTCCCTCGTGGTCCTGACTTCCTTGCTCATCTTCTCCCTCCTTCTGCTCTTAGACTGGACCTTGGGAGCTCAGTCCCTTGCTCTGATGTGAATGTGGGTCTCTGGCTCTATCTCCATCCATTGTGTGTAATTTCTATGGTGATTATCAAGATATTCATCAATGTAACTATGGGACAAGGCCAGTTCAGGCACCCTCTCCTCTGCTGCCCAAGTACCTAGCTGGGGACATCCCTGTGGACACTCTTTAGCTTTTTGCCACATTGAAAAAAGTGTCTAGTATATTTATTTTGTAGCTTGGATTTACTCACTTAAATGTTTTATTCTTAATCTAGAAATCAAAAATGTATTGCTTTTTTGTTGCAAAATTCTTTGCTTTAGAGTTTTGTACTATCATAAGTCACTATTACAATCTGAAAAAGGTACAGAAGTTGGTAAGTACTATATGAAAATCTGTATGAGTGAGACAACTGTTGTCCTTAAATGAGCCTTCCAAAATGACAAGATCAAATTTATAACAAAAGTGCTTGAAATTTCCTATGAACATAGAAGGTTTGAATGACGGAGTAACACAACTATCTACATGTTCCTCACATGTAATACAGAAATGTATTAAGAATTGTGAAGCCTTGTGAAGAGGGATGTCCTCTATTTGGTAGTTCTATATAGTTAATTTGAGAAAAACTTGCCTCAGGGTCCGTACAGTATTAGATTTCTCAGACTTTTAAGACTAAAGGGAAAAATAAAATATATTTTATATAATATTTTACATCTTTAAAATGTTTACAACTGAGACCTCTTTTTAATTTTGAACATTGAAGCCATTATTTGTAGCAACTCTATGAAGGTCAACCCAAACAGTTGTGTGAATGGGATAACATGGCTACCTTACTAGTTTGTAGTTAAACTATTTAATCAAAATGCCAAGACAATATCTTACACATAACATTCTAGAAAAACGATGTAACAAACAGCTTTCTCTGATTGTTTTTCCATTTTCGTGACAATTGCATAAATAGATCTTAAATTGTACCAGACCACTGGAATTTCAACAGAAAGCCTGGACCAGCTGCAACCCCATATTTAGCTTTCCCACATGCCTTTAAATATGCTTTAAAGTTGATTCTCATTTCAACTGAAAAGTTGAGAAAAAAATAGGTCAAAGCCTAAGCAGATGGCTACTGTGAATTTGATGCAAAAACTGAGAATGAGGGTCAGTTTCTGCATGAAAAAAATACTTAGAAAATGGAGATATTGTGGGTCATGAATCTGCACTTGGATTCATGTATCAATATTATTTTAGTCACATTTTTATTAACAAACTTTTGAACACATTTTGGGTGTGTTTTTATTTCATTTTGGCTATCAATTTAAAAATATTTTAGAGACATGATATAAGTAACTATAGAGGATTTCTGATTTAGGAATAAATATTCCCAACTGATATACAAGATGTAATGAACTCAATACATCTTGTTTCTCCGATCTCACTACATAAATCATTGTACTTCAAACCCATAGAAAACCTTCCATAATTGTGTAAGGGAACTTGCTGGCTATAGCTTTTTTTTTGCCTAACTAGTAACTTTTCTATTTTTTATAACATTTGGACTTTTCTTTAGAAGACTGTCTCTAACACCATGGAAGACAGGGAAGGAATAATATACATGCTGAAGGAAGGACTGGGGTGAAATGATGTCCTTCATGCATGATATGGTTATTGCACTATGAGAATCTCTGCAGCTGGCAGTAAACACATGGACCTGGGCTATATGTTTCATATGTTATATGTTAATAAACCTATTAGCCTGGGCTAATCATCAATTTATCATGGAGGGTTCATGGGAACTCCCCCACTCCTGAAGTTTTATAAGCAGTTAAGCATTAGCAGGGAAAAGAGGCTGTGAGAGTTTATAGGAAGGTGAAAGTTATAAGCAGACCATAGTTACTGTGGTATCATCCTAACTCGAGGCTATAGAGTTAATGGCTGCTGGGTGGAGGGACAGACATTTTCCTTAGCTCTTTAACCACAGAACAGTCAGATGCCCATCACCTACAGTCTTGTGAGTAGCTCCAACCAGGCTCCTGTAAGTATGAACTAATTGGTTTCCAAAGGAAAAGAAAGAGCTTAGGGATCTGAAAGTAGAACTATAACTATTTCAGGAAGGGGAGAGAATTAGTGAGCCTGGAAGGGGACAAGAGACGGTAATGACAGGGGCAAACATGACCAAAATGTGTGATATACATGTATGGAAATAGTGTATTGAAACTCACTCTTATGTATAATTAATTAATATATTCCATTAATTATAGAAATTATATCTTGCCTCACCTGTGTGTATCAGATTGTTTTGGTAGAATTAATTTTACCAAAAAGAAAAAACATGATTTCTTCAATAGGTTTTCCAGTAAGGCACACGCAGCTTTGTCAGAGCTACATAAGTAGACTGGAAATCATTCAGAATGGGTGAACCATCAAGGTTTAGTCTCCTGTTTTGTCTCAAGACATTGACAGGTATGTGCTTGCATGCACATATTTGTGAGTGTGCACATGTATGCATGCCTCTGTGTGTGTGTGTGTGTGTGTGTGTGTGTTTGCATGTTTAGTATTATGGTATCTGTATAATTGAAAAAAGAAAGATGCTACACTTAGGGAACTCTGGTGAGCAACAGATGTCATAACTGACCTACTGGTATGGACATGAACTTCAGAGATGTGGTCCAGAGACAAATCAAGGTTTTATTTATTTCCAAATTGGTATTTATGAAGTATCACCAGAATAATAAAAGAACAAAGTATGAAAAATTGCCATCTTGAAGTGAGGGCTAAGAAGAGAATGCAAGGATGATGGGCAAAGCCGCTCGGTGAGTACTACAAATAAGAAAGAAATCAAAGTGCTACACAGGGCACCGAACAGTCATATGCAGCAGGGACCCAAAGAGAACATGTATTACATGCATGGAGAATAGTGTGAAAAGAAGAGCTAATGCCTTGTTCTAGATCAAGGATTAGGCATTTATACAGTATTCAACAGGAAGCATCAAATCATGAGGTCATATAAGGTTCCCAGGTCATCAGCATATCTAAACAACAGAGCTTTGGTTTCATAGTATGATTTTGGAAAAGATAGGGATGCAATTTCTGTAGACACATTTAAGCAGGGACTAAAATGGATTTCAGGAAGTCTTTGCAGTAGAAACAGACTGGAAAGATTTGCTGAGTTTAATGACAGTTTTGATGTCACTTACTGAGGCTTTGAGCTTATTAGGCAATTATAACTTAAAAGTAGAAAAATCAGCAAAATTATGTTTTTTGGTGAACATGAAGAGATCACTTATACAAATTGTATTATTTTTATTTGGCTTATTTTTAAAAATATTATATGTGCATGTGTATGTTGAGGGGTCATCTGTCTCTTTTGCAAAGTAGGTGCCCATAAAGTCATGGAAAGCGAACCACACACTTTGGACTTAAGTTACAGGCAACTGTGAAGGTTCTGGCATAGATGCTAGGAAACAAACAAAGGTTCTCTGAACTAGTATGAAATATGAACCACTGAACCATCTCTCCAATCAGGCTTATTGTTTTCTTGCCACAACCGGTCTCTTTGTAGGTCAGCAGCTCCAAACTGTAGCAGAGACAGGAAGTACTATTGTCAAGTACATACACGTCTCTTTCAAAGTGTGTAGAATCTGTGCTACTACATGTACTATGATACTACGCCTGGAGAGTTAAACACACAAAGACACACAGACAGTGACATGGGTCATCCTTGAAACAAGAATGCCTCCATTATTGTGTTCCAGGGCAGCTTATGTAGGGTCCTTAACTGATAGCCATGTCTGAGCCAAACCCACCAGAAACCAATTCCCTGCCATCAGGATCTCCTGAGGGTCTTGTGCTCAGAGCAGCTGCAAACACAGGAAAACAAGTTGTTTTGCTCAAAGAAGCTGCAAGCATAACAAGTTGATTATAAGAAATTTAGGGTCTGGGGGTCCACAGGCCTCAACGGAAGTGTTTTTATTACACCAAAGCTATGTATGATATGATATGATTTTGTTATGAGTCCAGTAACAGGACTCTCATTTCATGATTCACCCATTAGAGAACAAAACCATGGAGAAAATAGAGTGTTTAGAACTTATTTGGGGTTATTAGGGCCGAAGAACAAGACCCAGCATTAAAGAGGGAGTACCAATCTCACAGATCACCTACACAGCATTCTACTCACATAGGTACACACATCTGTAAACATAAATAAAAATGTGATTTTCAAAATTATTAATATCTGAATAAGAAATGTAAATTGATATAGCTATAGATTCAACACAAAGTTACTTATCACAGCACTGACAATCTTTAAAATTGTTTTAAAAAAACAATTTTACATTGGTGTATATATACTAGTGTTTGCATGTATATGTGCATTGCGTGTGTGTAAATGCAGGTGTGCACATGCCACAGAGCACATGAATGTCAGAGGACAACCTTTGGGTCAATTATTTCTTTCTTCCACCAGTGGATTCTGGGTACCGAGCCTAATTTCTAAGGCTTGCTAGCAAGCCCTTCTACCTGCTGAGACACCTCACTGTCTCCAGCTCTGACTTCTCTACAACAAATTTGGAGGAATGTCCCTGAGCATTCTTCCCTTTTTTTATCTGAAACCATCAGCATTGCTAGCTCTATTCTGAGACAAGCATCTGCCTATTTATGGACTTGCAGTCTGTCAGCCGGAAATCAGTTTCTGATGGTCTTGAGTTACCTGAGGAATCATCAGAAACTTCCAGCGTTTGTTGATGATAATGACTGGAACTTAATTCCACTTCTCTCGTTTGTCAGAAGAATGGAGTGCCCAGAAAAGAATGTGCTTCAATGATCCCAGAAGATTTAAATACCCAAACAGTGATTATAAAACCATAAAAGACAAAGGGATTAGATTAGATGCTTGCTTATAACCTTCAGCACATTTTCTCCAACAGTCTCTAGTATGGCTGTCTAAATTCTAGATACTTCGGAGGTGCCAAATAATTTTGTTCCTTCTGGCTAAATGATTTTTCTTGTTGGTTTTGATCTATCTAATCAAGGTTTTTTTGTGCAAAAGTTAAAATCACACATTTGCTGTAGTACTACTTTAAAGTCTAATTGGGTTATTAAGTAAACCACATTTGAACAACTAGGCATAAAAGAAATGGATTTTATTCTAACTTAGGTTACCAATTCCCTTCAAGACTGGCTGGTGAATGTTTTCCTGACATGTGAAGAAATACAGAAATATGTCAAATTTCCTAATGTTTTGACTTAATAATCACTCATGGGGTATTTTAAGAAAAGTCTATCTGATACAGAATTGTGGAATGAATTTAGAAAAATCAAATGAGATATTTCATTGTAGTTCATTATAACACACCCCTCTGCTATATCATGCATTTTCAAAGATCTTGAATTCCTAATAAAAATATTTCTGTGCAATAATTCTGCAAATGCGTCCCAGGTAAACTGCTTTATATGTTGTAGCTAGAAGGCTTTTCAAATTATTATAGTGCTCTCCAATTATTTCACACGATGAAAGGTGAAGAATGACCTCATTGGACATTTTATAGGAAGTGATCATTCATGTCTTGACTTTTTTTATAGAGCAATAGTGGGATGAAATCGGTTGAGTGGCATTTGGTATCAGGAATAAAGGGTGGTAGGTAGACAGAGCTAAAACAGAGAAAGAATATCTAATATTAAACTTCCCAGAGGCTGGGTAACAGCTTTAAGGATTTCATATCCATTCCTCAGGAGGCTCAGCAGATGTATATTCTATCAGCTGATGCTCAACAATTAACGCTTGTATTAAACTACACTTTTATTCTTGTAGTGGAGCTATAATTATGGAAAGAGAACAGGAGAGGTTGGAAAGATCTGCAGCATTGCAATAATAGAAAAAGAAGTGAGTTTTGACAAGTTGAATGATATATTTGTGTTACCTATAATATCGTCTTTCTTTGATGGCCCTTTCTAAGGATTTAGGCTTTTAGAACCTCAACCGAAATTTACACACTTTACTATCTACACAGAAATGATGTGAGTTCCTATCTCTGGCCATCAGGGTACAATTGTAAGGATCTTCATTATTTTCTCTACGCTTAGGCAAACATAGATAAGCACACATATCTAAATAAAGTAAAATAGCTTATTTATTTACTGTGTGCATGCAAGAGTTCATATTTATATCAGAAGACAACTTTGGGTAACTTATTTCTCTTCTAATATGGCATCTCAGGAATCAAATTCAGGTCATTATGTTTGGTGGCAAACACCTTTTCCCAATGGGTCATCTCATTAGCTAAAGGAGATATATTTTAGAAGGACCATGTCTATCTAACTGAACCGAATGAACTAACTAGAGTAGATGATCCTTTCAGGAACCATGACAATGTATGAAAGAAATGAGAAACATGTTAGAAAGAAATGATAGAAGTGATGAGGAGAATCCAAAGTGATTTAGAAAGAATAGAAATATATTTTGGAAGGCATTGATCCATTACAGGTTTAGTTTATCAGACTGAATGCTTTTGATAAATGAAATTGTCCTTTGACTTTGAGAGTATATATATATATATATATATATATATATATATATATATATATATATGCTCATATACACAGAGATATGTATTAAATATTGAATTCAAACAAATACTTGAAAATGAATTCAAGCCCTTCAGTCTTCACTAATCTAGAAACACCATCATAGATATGATGGGAAATCTGTCTCATGGCTGACTCTGGATGCTGCCACACTGACATTCAACATTAACAACTTTAGTGTGAGGCAATCTCTTGTGCCTTGTTCCCAGTTTTCAGAGCCACACCAAATCTCTCTAAGCTGAAATCCACTCCAGGAACTTTCATGACTCTATCCTACACTTACTTCAAAGCATCAGCCCACATGTTTGCTTGTTTACTTAATCTTAATTTGTTTGCTATTTAATCTTCATCACAGTTTTTGTGTCATTATATTGGAAAGTGGAGGTCTACCTTATTTTAGTGTATTCTAACATTTGAATTATATACATTTTCTCATGAGCTATTTGTAGTCTTCAAGTGGGAAGCAAAATTGTACACAACTATTTTTATTCCTGGTACCTAGCACATTTCCTGATATTTAATTATTTAGAAATAAATGAGAAAATGTGTGAAAAATACAGAGTAATTAGCATTTGAAAGAGATCAAGATAGATTTTTATGGCATTTTAGAAGAATTAAAATTCCCCCACCTTGCTGTAAAATGGAATGTTTTAAAGAATAGTGTGGTGGAAACTCAGTTTTCTTGAGAATATGGAAAACTTTATCTAGGTCAAGTTCTACTGCCACCTTGCTTTCACATTTGACTTTCTTGGGCCTCATTTTATAAGAAATAATATTTAAAATGTTGTCATCTCAAGG